>JASDQU010105919.1:73942-85971 GCA_032191745.1 Picea mariana | reverse complement strand
CCCATTTGCCTTAATCAACTTCATGAGGGAAGGTGAGGAGTTTTCTAATCTAACAGCTGAGATTAGATTAGATGGGTGGCTGAGATTTGGTGTCTCTTCACTCACCCTCACTATAATCATAAAGTTATCTTTTAATTTGCATCTCACAAATTAATTTGACTAAGACCCATATTCAGCAATTTCTCCCCCTTAGGGCCTAGGGAAGAGAAACACTTGCCTTGGTACATAATTTAACAATTTGGATGTTTTACTTTTATTTTAGTTTCCTAGTTTAGTCAACTTTGGGATATCTTCCCAGATTTTATGTAAACAGTTTTATAACTTCCACAGGGAGGTTTTACCCTGTGGAAAACCTTTAAATACTTATTATTTTGTGTAATAAGGATCATCCTCGCTTGTGGGAGAATCCGGATTATGGATATCTAATACAAACTGAGACAAAAGTTGATGTTCTGCTACAGCTTTCGCTTTCATAATATCAATCTTTTGTTTCATGTTTATGCTTATCAATTTGCATTAGATTATTGACTACTTTAGCTATCATAGTTTTTTGCAAAATGATATGAATTGATTAATGTTCCATCCATATCTGATTTCTTCCAGTACTTAAAAACACATCAATTACTTGATTCAGTTTATGAATGACAGATTTCTCTTCTTCATTGATTGAATTATTTTGTATAAGTCTTTGCATACGGGTTTATCTAATTGTAGAGATTTATAAATCATATGATTGTTGTGATTTGTATGTCTTGTTTGTCCTGTAAACAAACTTAAAGAGCACTGCAGCTATCGTTTACGAGAATCTTATGGATTATTCGGTGCGAGTTTCCTTCCTCCGATCTGCTAGCACAGTCATCATACACAGGACAAACCTGGAGCGTTTCCATGTCAACTTGTTATTTATTTCTTTAGTATATTTATTAGTAGTTTAAGTTAGATATATTTGTAGTTTAGATTAGTGATTTAGTTTAGTTAGTTTTCTGTTTTATTTCTGTTCATAAAATTACAAAATCAACAAAAATATCTTTCTCTGTCTTAGGGAAGAATGTTAATGAGTTTTGCAGGTTTTGTTTAAATCTGTAAATTGTGGATATTGTATATTTTGTGAATAAGTTATATTTCAGTCGGTAGTATAGTATTAGTTAGTAGATTATATTTATAGAATAGTTAGATTTAGTTTAGTTTGTTTTGATAAATAGTTTTAGTTAGTTTGTTTAGTAGTTAGTTTTAATTAGATTAGTTTATTAGTTAGTTTTATTTATTGTTAGTTAGTTTAGTTTGTTTTATTTAGTTTTAGTTAGATTAGTTAGTTTAGAATAGTTTTTGTTTTTGTTTTTTTAGGACCTTAGATTGGCTAACAGAGCCGCTAAACCTGTCAGGGTGGTTCATCCCAAACGGCTTGGGTTATTAAACAACCCCGGACCGGTTTCACTCTCTCAGTTGACGGACGGTCAATTTCGCCAAGTAGGTAGTACAACTAGATAAGAAGCCAACATTGAAGCTTCAATAGATTCCCATGAAGGCACAAACCACACTTCAGGCAACATGCAACCTTACAGAGAATCCATTGGACTCGAGCGTTACTTGATCTCAACATGAGGATCCTTCTCATGTACTTTCATCTTCAGAACCTGCGATGCCCATGCATTGCTATATGGTTCAATATACTGATCCAAAAAACTACAATAGGGTTGTGGGAAATCCATTATGGAAAGCAGCCATGCAAAAGGAGTATGACTCACTCCTACAGAACCAGACTTGGCATCTGGTTCCACTTCCACCAGAAAGGAATATTTTTTAGGTGTAGATGGGTCCACGAGATTAAGAGGTACAAGGCTAGACATGTTGCCAAAGGATGTCATCAGATCCATAAATATTTCTATATCTTCATGAAGACTTTCAATGAGAAGAAGTTTTAGACTTTGCGGGATCATCTTGGGTGAAGAACACAGTTGCCTAGCAGTTGCCATTTTCTTCTTTTGATGCATTATCTTTTGAGGGGGGGGGGGTTTATTCCCACATGATTTTCCCTCTTTCCTCACTTTTATTCAATGTTCATTAGTTTCATTGTACATGAGTACCTAAAATGGCCTATTAGCGAAGACTCATTTTTTACTCCATAGTGATTTTCAGGGGGTTGTTGAAGAAATTTCTATTTTTGACACACTAGTTCAGTGGGAGTTAACTGACTAGTTCTATTTTAAACTTTCTGTTTTTACCATCACTATTATGCATGCATGCATTCCTAAGGAAAGCTAACTCCTTGATTACTTTTCTTAATTATGGAATGTTTTTCCCTTTATATGAGTGTATTCCACTCATTAATTGTATCATATTGATCATGATCCATGTATTAATCATTACCTCATTGGAGTAGTGTGAATATATTTTCTCATTCTTCCATATTGAATCTCTCTTCCTTTCTTGATAAGCTTTGTTTGTACTTTCTTTAGCTACATCTCCGATGCAAGTTTCCATGAAACTATGACAATGAGGACATAACAAGAAAATCCATTCACAAAAGAAGCAACTTTTAAAGCATCCAAAAGGACAAAGAAGAATAAAAAGATTGAGTCAAAGTGAAATTGCAACTATAGCAATGATTCATATGAGGATGAAAAAACAACCAACTTTGTAAGGAAGGTAAAGAAAGGAACCGACAAGTACAATTGTATGCTTCCCCTAAAATGTTTTAATTGTGCTAAAATTGGTCATTTTGCAAATAAGTTTCCTTATGCTAAGAAGTCAGACAGTGATGAAGAGGAAGATCCAAAGAAATAAAAGAAATATAAAAACGGAAATAGAAAATATAAAAGGAAAGTATTCAAGAAAAATGTCTACTCTAGAGAGGGCAGTTCTTCATTTGATGAATGTAATGAAAGAGACAGTGACTCAGAGAGAGTACTCTTTACGGATATGGAAAATAAGAAAAATGGCAAAGAAGGTGAAGTGGATTTTGAGGTACAATTAATCAATGATTTAATTGTTGAAGAAAGAAAGGGATAAAAACATCTACTTTAAAACCCAACTTGAAGAAGGAAAATAAAGGAATAAGTAATGCAGATCCAACTAATAAAGAAAGAAAAGGAGTGTAAGAAGCTTGAGAAGGAAATCATGACATTGAGAGTTGAAGTCAACAAGCTCATCAAGAACTTGAAAAGTTTTCAAGTGTTAGAAAACATTCTCCATAGTTAAAGGCCATACAGTGACAAATATGGACTAAGATACAAGAATGTGCATTTTGAGGAAGGTTCAATATCCATGATGAAAGAAAAAAAACAAAGGAGTTATGTAGAAGTTCTCAAAGGAAGGAATCATGGTCAACAAGAATAAAAAATGGATGAATACATAAGACCTTTTACATTTAGGCAGGAAAGAAGCTGCAATCATTTTGAAAGAAACAACCAAATATAAGATCTTGATCAGCCAAGGAAGAGTTACAGAAGGACTACATCACAAAGAAGATCATTCACTTCTAGGTATGTAAATTTATTTTATGGTCATTATTTTAATTGTACTAACTTTGGACATAAAGTTGTAGATTGCATGGATTATGACAAAAATGATTAGGAAATAAATGCATATGTGGCTCCACATAATATTGAATGTTACAAGTTCCACAACTATGGACATATAGTTCAAAATTGTAGAAGCATGATAAATCCTCCTATGAAAGAAAATACTAATGAAATATGCAAGAATGATTGGAAAAGAAGTTAAGAGAAAGAAGAGAAGGTAAATGAAGAACATGTCCAAGGAATCATGCTTACAAGATTCGAAATAGAACAAGATCATGATGAATTTACATGTAAAGAGGAAAGTGTCATAATTCAGGCAGAGGATGAAGAAGAATATGTCCAAACTTAGGATGGTGAAAATTTTTAGAAAGAGGATGAAGAGTAATATATCTCCATAGATGAAGATTTCTCCTTATTGGAGCATGTATTATTCTGATCTATCTGTCTTAGAGACTCCCTATAAATATGAATATTGAATAGGGTGAGTTAGTGAAATAGCTACTACAGATTAGAGAACCATCTTTTGAGTAGTATGAATTCTTTACAGAGACAGATTCAAAGAAGTTAGATAACAAAGGCATGGATATTTTCATTACAGGTTGTTCTAGACATGCATAGTTTGGCTTGCAGTGGACATGTGATGATCAATTTTAGCCGTATAGTACAATGAAAAATGGGTCAGTGTTGTGGATAGTTGAGTAGCATGGTTATGAACAGTTTGTGACATATGGACAAAGATGGATTCATGATATGATTAGAAGGTTCAAAGAGTATGGGTCAAAGAAGATGCATATTAGTGTATTTACAATTTGAATAAGTTGAATCAGTTGGAAAGAAGTGAAAGGCATGACATAGGAGGGAAAGATAAATTTTCAATAGAAGCCATATCATCAGAATGAAATCATTTGACAACATGGTCAAGTGATTGAAGAAATCAAATTTTGAATGATTTTTGTATATGTCAGTGAATTACATGAGGAAGCACCAATGAACAATAAATAATATTGTAAGAGAGGAAAGGAAACTTGTAGAGAAGGGAAATCATCAGAGAGAGAGAGAGAATCCATAAAGGAATATCAACAACATGCAGGTAGGGGGAGAAATACTAATAGGGGGGGTTAACCTTTGGTCAGTGATATTTGTGAAGAGAAAGAAAAAATGCATGAAGACAGGGGGAGCAACCCCAAGGAGAGATACCCTTTTCCATTGATTTCAAAGGGGGAGAGTGAGAAACAATGATTATGAACGATGATCGCATGGGGAGCATGATCATGAGTGTTTCCATCAATGCCAAAGGGGGAGATTTTTGTACATTTGGTTTGGAAAGTTGGTTGTTGTTGATGTCAACCCTTGGAGAGTGATCTTGGAGATTGATGTCAACCCCTAGAGATTGATGTCAACCCTTAGATAAGTCCAGAAGCCCCAGATATGTGGATGAGATCATTGGACAACTGGTTATCACCTGTAGGATTAATATTGATGATGAGTTAGTTGGGTACATTTGATGTAGCCTACATGTATCCCTAGAGGTGTGGTTATGGGAACCAAAGTTGATTGAGGAATACATACATAAAGGGATTTGAAATTGTAGGTAAGACTATCATATATGGATAGTACACATCATTCCATTTCCGATGATATGTGGAACGCCACGTGGTTCCTCACGGTTAGGGAGATATTGCCTTGTGAAGTTGGAAGCCCTGAAGAATGGGAAATAAGCCCTAGTTGGTTACAAGTCAATGATTAACAAGGGTAAATTGGTTGCAACAAGAAACTCAAGGATACCTAATATTAAGGAAAGAGGCTACCTAGGAAAAGTATAAATAACTCTCAAGGAGTCGTTCACAAGTACACATCCACACACTTATTCATTGATAATCTATCTCTTGATCTAGTGAATTGTTATGGTCTAGTGATTTTGTTATGGTCTATTTTTGTATCTTGGTGAATGCAATGACAATTTTGAGACAGAGAAGAAGGTTCAGAAAAAGTGCAAAATTTTCAGAGCTGTAGAAGGAAAGGGTTTTTAAAAAACCCTAATTACTGAGATCCTCATGAGTTGCACTATACTTGTCTAGCGAGGCATCCTAGTGGGTCAAATAGTGTCTTTCTAGTGAGGCACTTGCATATTTGGGAAAATGTGAGTACCAGGTTGTTGATTGACTATGGAAGAAGCTATAGGTCAGATTCCAGAGTAATAGGTCAGGTACATGATTAGAGGTAAGTGTTAAGGCTTATGGTTTTGGTGTTATGGTATATGCATGGTGATGTTAGTATATGTTATGGTACATGCATGGTGATGATATCATGTGATTTGGTGCATCTTGTTAATGTGATGGTACATTGATTAGAGGCATTACTAGCTAGTTTGGTTTCTAGTTTAGTTACATGTTATGATACATACTTGAGTCTTGTTATATTGTATCTTGGTGACATTGAGGAGCATGCTTGAGGCATGTGTTTGAGGTCCTTTCTATATGACTTTAAGATCATCATTGGATGTATGGTGCATGTTGATTGAGGTATACTTGTTGAGATACATTGCTGGTACATATCTTGGATACATTGGTACATAGTTTATGGTAGTTGGTTGAGGCATATCATGAATGTTATGACACTTGTTTGAGGTACATGGTTGGAATGTTGTATGGTTGATGATGTTATTGGTATTGGTATATTAATAGAGGCACTTGTTGGCAATCTTGATATATACTTGGTACACATTTGGTACATATTCTTGGCATATAGTTGAGGTGCAAAGTTGGCACATGGTATGGTACAGGTGGTGATACATGTTTGGTGCATGGTTGATGCACTTGTTATGGTACATGTTGAGGTACATGTTGATGCATGGTATATATTGGTACTTGGTTGAGACACATATCTTGTGATGGTATGTGGTTATCTTGGTACATGCTTGGTAGAGACATGTCTTGGAAATGTTGAGCATATGGTTTGAGATATGGTCTTGGTGATCTTGGCATGATTTGAATGCGGATGAGAGTGGTTCTAGTTTCATGGATGAGAGAGTGATTGGTTGGATAGGTTGTTGTGACATTGATTGATAGGCTTTCTAGTGACAGGTTGGATACGGTGACAGGTTATAGGTTGATGTGAAAGTGATAGTGACAGAGTTGTGACAGTGACATGTTTTTGACAATGACAGAGTTTGTGGAAATGATAGTGGAAGATTTTGTGAAATTTTGTCTACATTTATGTTTCAGGGTGGCAGGACAGGGAAAGGAAATGGGGTTGTAGCCTCCTACCAGTTGGAGTCAGAGAACAAGAGAGTTGGAGATTCATTTAGGTTGAATATAGAGAACTAGGTGGTTGTATCCACCTTTTAGTTGGAGCCAAAGAACCCAAGGGGTTGTATCCTCCTTCTGGTTAGAGCCAGAGAATTTAGGGATTTGTAGCTTCCTTCAGGTTGGAGCTTGAGAGCTAGGTGTTCATAGACACCTTTTGGTTGGAGCATGAGAACCCAAAGGGTTGCATCCTTCTTCTGTTTGGAGCTAGAGAATTCAAGGAGTTGTAGCTTCCTTTAGGTTGGAGCCTAAGAATAGGGGGTTGGAGCCTCCTTCCAGTTGTAGCTGGAGAATTTGGAAGTTGGTGCTTCCTATGAATGAATTCTTGATAGATATAATAAAGAATTCTATGGTTTCCTCCCATTTGGGTTTCCATGTAAATAGTGGTGTACTGTTTTCATGATGAGATTATGCTTATGATATATATATATATATATATATATATATAAATTGGATGCATTCATAGATGATACGTTGATGAGATACTGTTGAACATTGTTGTTAAAGTGAAATAAGATGTATTGTGGTTAAAAGTGGTATAAAAAGCTCATACTAATTCACCCCCCCTCTCAGTATTCCAATGACAATACCTTCTGTTAATATCCAGATACTAAATTTTCAATTTTCTCCTTGTTGTAGGATTGGGGATATTCTTATAGCACCGAGAATTGTGTTCTTACAAAAATCGATGAAGGGGAATTCTCTGTCCTTGAAACCTCTGCCCTTGTTAAGAGTTTCAATATTTCATATTAAATCCAGATATCAGGCATGTGGAATATCTATGTAAACCGATAAGCATTATTCCTCACATGATTGACCATCCAAATGCCAAGGATCACATTGATGCATACTTTGATAAGATAACACAAATGTTAAATAACCAAAAGTTGTTTTCTCCACTAAAATTTATGTGGAGGAATATAATTGATCTCATGAAGAGATGGATGGTAACAAAGGAGAAAATTCGAGGGTAATGTCCAAGAACAACAGGTAGGAGGACATCGTGGCATCTTAGCTAGTCTAATGAAGAAGGCAATGAGTTCCCTTTTCAGTGAATCTTCCTATTATTTGATATCTTTCCTAGAAGCATTGCTTTCTCTTGTAACAATTTTAGTTTCTTCTTCTTTTGGCTACACTGCTTTAAGAGATGTGGGCTTAATGCCAACTTTTCTCCCTCTTATCAAAGATCTGGATCCACAACACATACACTTAGAAATATCTTCTATGCATGTTATTGAGGCCTTTATGGACTATATTAATCTTGCTACAACCTCATTTAGGGATTTAGGAGGCTTGGATAGAACCACAGCACGCTTGAAGCTTGAAGTTTGCCATTTTGAGGAGAGAGTAAAGAAGCAGAGTGGAGAATCACAATTAGGTTTCAAAGGCAAGTCTCCTCAGAACAATGATGTTGGGTCAGAGGCAACACATATATCTCAAACTGACACATTGGTTCCTTATCATAGAAGATATCTTATGAAGGCTTTTCTTCATGCTATATCTCTTGGCGCATATGCTCCTGGAAATAATGCAAGGCTGTATGGATATGAAGAGAATGCTTTGTCATTTTTCTTGTGCACTATATTCAAAAGATCGAAGGACTTTGGTGGTGGGGTCTTTTCACTTGTAGCCACAGTCATGAATGATCTTATTCACAAAGATCCAACTTCCTATTATGTTCTAGATGTTGTTGGTCTGCTGAACGCTTTTTTGGATGCTATCATGGTTGGTGTCCTCCCTTCTGTAGATGCAGTAGCTTGTATACCGCAATTCTTGGATGATTTGTTCCTTATTAACCTCAGTATTGAAGCTATTACAGGAAGGAATATTRTCCTATAGTCTCAAAATATACATAGTTCATCATTGGGGACCCTGAGGTTATTATTTGTAAAGATCCTAATTTTTAGGGCCATAGAGGTTCCAAGGATTTGAAACAGGGTTTCAAATTATATCAATTGGCRTCTCCTTGATAACCAATGGCTTTGAGAGTTGGGAAGTATTTATATTGTCATACATTTACTCGAGCATTAGCACACAAATTCGAAAATTAAAATCCCATGCCTCTTTTCAATTGAAGATATATTGTTTTATTATTTCGAGAGAATCAAGGGCTTAAGCCATTAACAATGGAAGTCATTTAGCAATAAAAGGAAGATTGTTGATAAAAATTCCCTGGATGGTGATTTGGTTAATTTGTTTATGAACCTCAGCAAATCGAATAGAGGAAATTACAACTCCAATGATCGTTCCAGTAGAGGAGCTATGAAAGAGGATAGAGATGTCACACAAATCCCAAAATATCTCATGTCTCTATTCATAGAATTGAAATGACCATTTGAATTTTGTGTGTTGAGTTTTTAACAAGATCTCTTTTTCAACACACCAGATATCCATGATGTTATTAGCAGTCCGGTGAAGTTTTCAAGACAGATTTTTCAATGTAAATCCCCAATAGGAACACACAGGCATATATAGGCTGAAATGGGGAAATGCCCAGGTGTCATGAAGTTGTGAAATATTGACAATGCACCAACACAAGCAATCGACAACAAATAAATATCCCTTAGAGGTTGTATTAATTTATCAATATGATATCATTATCGATTGCATTCACAAAAGGCTAGTTATGTTTTCAAGATCAAGAAAGGGAATATAATCTCTTCAAATAAGGCACAGGTGGCAGAGTGTCAATTAAAGAAGTTAATTTCCATATTTTTGGGCAAAAATTAAGTAGTCAAATGACAAGTTCGATTTGGATAAATGTTCCAGATTCGAGTAATCTTTTTCAGCAGTCAAAGGTGACAAATCAATTCCAGATTTGTTAAGAAAATAACTAAATCAGAAGTGGCTGAGCATCTTCAACATTCGAGACCTTTTTCCAGGCTTTAACCACCTCTCAACATTGAAAGGCACAATTGGCAGAAAATGAACAAATGGAAACTAAATAGCAGTCGAAGGCAGATTTGTTGGCTACAAAGAAGGAGATTGGTCTACAACAACTTCAGTATTCAACACCTATTTATTTAGATTTGGTTTAACGATTTCGTTCCCATGAAAATAGAAACGAATCTCTATATTTAGAAATCCTAGATCCATTATTTGGGGGGAAAAAACTTATCATTGTAAATCTATAAATCTTTTGTAAGGAAAGATTTCATACAGGGGAAGGCCCGAGAGGATTCAATAAAGATCAGGGATGCAGGACTGAGACTCTTTTTCATGATTGTAAAGTGATAAATTTTTCATTTGACACTCAATTCTACAACCCTTTTGATGACCAGACTTTCTTCTCTAATATCTTTCTTCCTTTTCTTACTTGTAAAATAGTTTATCTTTGTAATGCATTGAAATTATCTTGTTATGTTGATAAGGCAGTGAAGATTTCACAGTTTTCTTTCCCATTCCAAGACTTGTTTTTAAGTACCTTATTCTCTTTTTCTAAATGACATTTAGGATCATGAATCTTTCTATGTGAGTGAACAGATTGAACATTTTCACATTTCTTTCATCTTATTGTTTTATCTGCTTTATTAAATTGACTACCATTGACTAAGTAAGTGGGATCAACACTTGTTTACAATCAGAGACTGATATTCTCTCTCTTCATTTACGGTTGAAACCTCCAACCTTTTCAAAAAACCATATACATTTATGCACAAAAACCATTGCAATAACTAAGATGTGTTAGGCATGACCCTATAGCAGTCTAGGAGCAACTTCTATCACTAACATCTTTTGGCACCGTTTCCAGGGATGAAGCAACGCAAATATCTTCCTTGGGAGAATGACAACGATTAGATCCTCTTCTTGATGGTGAAAAGGAAGGGGGCAGATACATGACTGCAGATCTTTCACCATTCAACTCCACTTTCTAAATATTAAAAGGTGACTCCACTGGGTATCCAAGTATGGAAGCCATTTTGGCTCAAAGGTTGGCCTTTTGTCACTTTTCAGATGTAGTTGGTTTTCCATACCCAATGCTTAGCAAAGGTGAATGGGAGGGTTCCCTTCCTACATTTAAAGGAGAATATTGGGAGGTATCGCCTAAGCATATGCTGGATTTTCATGAGTTTATTCATGAACACCTGATTGTGCATGAGGATGTCAAGATCAATATTTTTATATACTTGTTGAAGGGAGCAGCCCGCTACTGGTGCATATCTCTTCCAGTTTCAAGTATTGACTCGTTGGAAATTTTTTATGATTCTTTCAATATATTTTATAAAGGAAAATTTTCAATTGAAATTCTTTTTGAAAATTGTTGTGATGTATTTAAGAAGCATATTCACCAGAACGTAGAGTTTTCCTCTATTTGCAAGGATGGAAAATATCATGTTTATGATGAGTATAAAGAACAAGTGTTTCTTCAACATATTGTTGTTGATGAACTTGATAAACATAATGGAATTGTGGAAGGTTATCAACAACCTGCTATATTTATGGTGACAGAAGCTAATCAACAGATTTATGAAAACATTCTGCCCATTAGTCATGAACAGTGGGAACCAGATTATGGCAGCCATACATTAGAAGTTGAAGTAAACATCGAGCAACAAGCGAAGGTAATCATGTTTAGTTATCAATCTACTTCTTTCTTCTATGATCCGATAGCTATTTATATGGAGTCATTCTTCTAAGAAGTTTTTAGCCTTGCAAAGTTTCAAATCAAAGAAGATGGTGGTTGGAATTATGTGTTACAAGTTAAAATTTTGTTACACACAATGAAGTTTTCTTTGATCTTATTCTGCATGCAAGGAGTTTTTACAATCAGCTGGATTGTTATCACTGAAATTTCATCCGCACATGGTTACAAGAACTCAACATCGTCAAACAATGATGAAGTCATCCATGGACCTGAATTAACAACAAAGCATTGGTCAAAAACTATACAAAGTAGTGAAAAATTGAAGGGCACTATGAAGACACTGGGCGTGCGCGCACATGCGCGGAACAGGAATGTAGAAATCACACACATGCACACGATGCACGACTGTTATCGCAAAAAGCCATGCACCTACTAAATGACGCATTTATGAGAGTGGTTGGCCTCCCACCCACTTATGGTTCAACTCCCAAGCCGATTTGACCCTCAAATCTGGACTGGATTCGACTGGGTGGCTAGTCAAAGACCTAGAAATTCCCTAATTAGCCTCTTTTCCAACTACAAATCAGTTAAACAATAGCTCAAAGGAATGATATAAAA
>JASDQU010105919.1:57709-68907 GCA_032191745.1 Picea mariana | reverse complement strand
ACATATTCCTACACATTACAAAGCTCACACATATTTGAGATATATATGAAAACATGTCAATTTTCTAACATTTAATCACAAATTCCCTTTTAATACTAAAATGAATAAAGTGGAGAACAATAAGGTGAAACCCAAGTATATTTATGGAAATGATGTCATGAAAGGTTAATGGGGCAATGAAATGTGGAGAATTATAAAGGGAAATGTGGATGAGAATAGGACATTTCTGAGCCCCAACACCTGGGACATCTTTAGCTTTGTTTGGGCCACTTTCCACTAGTTTCTTGCTAATATGATCGTTCTTTTTGTTATTTTCAGCAATACTTTGGAGCATTTTCTGTAGGATAAGTGGAAATTTTAGTAACTCAAAAACTGAAATATTCGCCCTTGGTTTTTTAAGATATTCAACCAAATCATATTCTAAAACTAGGGCAACATAGTTTTGTCTTGTTTTAGTTTGCTTTGGTTGTTTTGAAACCACATTTCTACTTGTTTCGGTTGAAGGTTTGTTGTGTGTTTTACTTCGAGTGTTAGGGATGGACAGTTTCAAAGTTTGCTTGAAAGATGTTGTCTGAAAAATTCCCGAAAAAAGGAGGAGATTAGTACTCCTCCTCAGGTGTTTCTTCCTCACCCATATCGTCATGATTTTCAGAGGGAGCAGAAACAAAGTTATCATGTGCTTCTAGTTGTTTGCAAAGCATAATGTAGACCTTCAAATTTTAGACCTTCTGTGGTCGGGTTTGGTCGGTTTGGAGGAAAAGGTTTTTTGAAAGGTGGTATAAAACCTCCTTTACTTGTAAATGCCTCCTCAGTGGATATTTTCAAGTCTATGACTTGATTGGATAATTTAGGAAATCTTTCTACAAACTTTCCAAGTCTAATGTCTCTTGTTGATTTTGGGTCTGAGGAGGTCTGGTGACAATTTCTATTTTCTTTTTGGAAGATGAAGTTGTTTCAATCTCACTATTTAGATTATATTTTAAGGTCAAAATGTCTTTCTCATTTAGAACTGTCTCCTCAAAGGCTTCTAATAATGTGTTTTTTTTGGACCTTTTAACCCATATGGTTATGTTGTTGTGTAGAGCCTTAGTATAGTATGCGACAATCAGATTTTTTGCAGGCAACAAATCTACAGGGATTTTGTTTTTTAACATTAGGAATCTCTGGTTAAAGTCCTTAACTCTTTAGGGTTCATTTTCAAACTAGAGAGTTCCATTACTAAGACTTCCGAAGATTTATCATCTCATAATTTTTCTAGAAAACAGGTTTCAAACTTATCCCAAGAGACGATGGTTTGAGGTTGTTATGCAAAATACCAGGTTGAGGCATTCCCCTCAAAAGTGTACAGGAATAATATGCACATGACATCTTCGTGTTCGACACTCCAGAGTCTAAAAGCTAACATAAATTTCTTGATGTGATCCTCAGGTGATTGCTTCGAATATGGATCAAATTTGGGCATCCATTTCTCTGGATGTTTGGGCAACGGGTGTTGGGGTCCAGGTACTACCACAACATCTTGATCGAGCCAGGGTCTAGCGAGATTATTTTGGTTTTCCATGGGAATTTGTGGAGTTGAAGGTTGAGATGGTTCATATGAAGAGATTCCTTCATTCGAGGATTCCTCTCCTGAAGAGGGTGGAGAAGAACCAGGTGGGGATGGTGGAATACCAGATCCTCCAGCACCAAGGATAAGTTCTTCAGCAGGGTTGGTAATATTACCACCTAAATGGTTTTGGGGCAAACCAGTGTCTTGAGTTTGTTCTTGAAGAATGGTGAAATAAAGGGGTTGATTAAGTTGTCTACCAAGTTGTCTGATACAAGATAAAGCACTCTGAGTTCTTATCATCGAATGGCGAACAATTTCTTGAACATCAATCCCTTGAGGAACTGGTGTTACTGGTTCGACGAGAATGTCAGGGGTATTGTTTGAGGTAGTAGTTGTTTCAAGTGTAACGTTGGTGTCTGATAGATTGTGTGTTACAACAGGAGAACGATTTTTTGGGCGAGTCTTATGACCTCCACGTGCCATCAATGAATTTTAGGCCCTCCTTCTAGCACCATTTGTTGATGGACGTTTATGACACACTGTCAACGGGAAGGATAGATCTGGATTGGGGTTGTCTATTTAACCCAACCCATTTGGTATGATCTAACCTGATGGGTTTTATGGCTCTGTTAGCCAACTAGGGTCCTAAAAACAATGAAATGAAAATAGACTAACTAAGAATAATATTCTAACAATCGACACACTAATTACAAAATGTTGAGCTAATAGTGTTAATGTACAATGATTATATACAGTTTACAAGGTTTACATGAAATCTTGTGAAAGTCATTGTTTGAAATAGTGTTTCTAAACAAGATTAAGTAAAAACAGAACTCTCTCTAATGTTAAACTAATAAATACTAAATGAATCTGATTGGAATGATATCATGAAAATAGACAAAGATAATTAACATCTAAATAATGCAATCATTATTCATTCATATATAAACAACTTTAAATAAAGGGAAACAATACATCTACTAACCTCTAGCTGATCAGCAATAATAAACTAAGTTCATCTCTTTGCATTGTGTGAGCTCATGTTGTCCTGTATTAATTGGAAACCTATGACAGAAACAATCATAATACTTCCTTAAGAAATTCAAGGGAGTGTTTCATATTTTGGAGTGAATTTATAATGACAGAAAGATAAATAATTATATATCCTATGACCTCAATATATCCAATAGTTGAGAACGAAATAAATCTCAATATTGAGAAGTGATGTTATCAACCATTTAACATCAGGAGTAAACTCAAAAAATACCTAAATAGTTGATTGATCATAGGTACAAACTAGGCCAAAAGATAATGGACAGCATTGAGATAATCGACGATATAAAATATTATGTGAAGAAAAGTCTAAATCTAAATCAACACAAGTAACATTTCATAACATAGAAGTTATAGGAGAATACAATGAAGCAAACATTGCATAGTTTACACGGGTCTAAAGCTAATAGAAAATTGCTTTTTTATATCACTCCAAAATTATATGTCCATTCTATGCTCCAGAAAAACGTGCCCTTAACACCAGGCAACAATAACTATTTAAACATGTATTGGGTTTGTTATCTCTTATCATACAAGATAGAGGAAGATCCCTGAAAATAAGTTTGTTTTACAAAAATAGAGTAACAAAAGGATACTCTTGTTGGAGTCTTTAAATAAAAAATAATTACATTAATAACATTGTTTTTTCAAAAATGAGAAATTACTAAGCCATTGAACGCTTAACCCATGATTCATTTTCCTTAAACATAGCACCATAATCTGTTGTTTACCTAAAATGATAAAACGAAATCAAAGTTTAGATAATAATACAAAAAAATAATTTAAATAGACTGGCTACAGAATCTTTTGATTTTGTAGCTAGTCTCAAAATAAAAATAAAAGTAAAAGTAAATCTATTTATTGTTTCTCAAATAGAATCAAATAAAAAAAAATGAAAACAACTATTTACCATTTCAAAGATTCGATAGAGAGGCATCTGATAGGTCTGAATTTATAATGGTGTTGAAGTTTGTTGAGTTTTTGATAATCACATTACCATACCACTTAATTCTTTTGTTAGCCCTGTGTGCATTCGATTGAACGCAGGCTTTCAACTCGTCATTCTCCCTCTTGAGCAATGAATTTCATGCTACCATCTGGTTCAGTTGTTCTTGAAGATAGGGGACATCCCGATAGTATCTCTCAATCCAATCAAAACAGTTTTCACAATGAACTAGTTCTATGGTAGGCAAAGATCGAGCCTATTTTGAAGAGGGTAATTTAACATGTCTTGTGATTTGTTTCAAATCGTGTTGTATACCAGAGAAACCCTTTTTCTTCTTTAGGAACTGTGGGATATTAGAAATTAAATTGAACTGTGTTGTAACAGTATCAATATCATTTCCTAGAATCAGATCATCTACATCCTCTTGAACAATAAAATTATCGATATCAGCCTCAGAAAAATGATCATCGATCTTGATCACAGGGGTCGATTTCTCAATATCACGCTGTTGATTTCTCAATTTTCTAGATAAGAGTCAACCTGGTCTCTTATTTGTAAAATTCACATCTAGAATATTTTTTTTCTTATACCTAACCTTTTTCTTGACAATTGATTCGTTTAAAACAACCTGAATCGGCTCATGAGTAGGAACAGTAGAAAACCTATCCTTCAAATCATCTAAAACTTCTTCCAAATACTTTCTGGGCATAAAATCGCATCATGGATTCTTTCCTTTGGATGGTTTCTGGATAGAAAAAGGGGTTTGACCCATGGATGTGGGGTTTTGTTGTAGATTCACATATATGTTTTCGATAGTGGGGTTAGATCAACGGGGACTGGGGGTTTCATCGATATGCAGAGGTAATTCAGTTACAATTTTGGGTAGGGTAAAATTATTTCTAAACAAGAAATTTTCCCAGTCGTCCCCAGTTTTAGACAGATGCAAAACCATGAGGATTTGGATGAGGCCATGGTGGAACAAGCTTGACTATGGGTTTAGTTTTTGTCTCTAATAGAACTTAGCCATTTTCTGCGGAATCCTGAGAAGATTAAAAGGCATATTCAAATTGAAACCTAGAAAAACCATCAGCAAGCGGACATGATACAAGAAGACCAGACCATATCTACCTTCAGAGGTAATAAATTTCTTAAGCATTCAGAGCAGGCCATGCCATCGTGGTTTGAGAAGATCAAGTGGTGTACCTTTTGAACAACAACGCAATTTCTTGGAGGCTATGAGTAAATGCCTGGAACGCCTTTGATTTTGATGTTCTTAAACCATCGATCTCCCTCTTGGGATAGTCATGTAGCTTCTGCGATGAAAACTTTAGTTACCTCTAACTACAGATCCACAACCTTAGCCCCGATACCATCAAAAGTATGAGCGAAATCTTGGGCCACTGCGAGGTTGAAACCCTCAAATCGTCTGATGAAACTATCCCAACCATACGCCACCAAGTCATCCACAGCATCATCATGAGAGAGGAGAGCATGCAAACCACTGGGCTCAATCCTCACCACGACCATCATTGATATGGTCAGATATAAACAATAGGGGAAGCGAGAGGTGGGTTGTGTTCTCCAACACACGAAATGTAGGATGAGGTCTGCATAATCGGGAGAAACCCGATACCTAAGGATTCGGGAAGCTACCATAACAACCATTTAGAGGATTGAGTGGGTAGTAACCAAAGGAGCGTAGAACAGGAAACCACTCTGTGAAATGAATGCCAAACCCAAAGAACCAAAACTTACCACTTGCAACAATGAATGCAAGACTGAGCTATGCAGGACGAAGGGGTGATGTTTGAAGGTAAATGTGTCAATCCTGTACCAATACAATGAGCCTATGATATGACTATTAGGGGCAGTATTCATATTTTGAATTAACCCAAACTTCTGCTAGTTGCGCAATCAAGCATATGTCAAGGTGAAAACTAAATAATCAAAGATAGCAATGACTAAGTCATATCCCCCAAGATGGATAACTCAATTGTTATGGTAAGGGATCAACCAATAAAATGATAAATTCACAATATTTAGGGTTTATAAGAACATTAGATGCCCAAAATGTTATCCAACTTGCAAAAGAAAAACCCATAAACTGTATAATGCCCTCAAACCAAAAATTGTTCTAATTTCATGCTTTCAGTCTTGAAATTGAACAAGTAGAACGATAAATTAAAAATAATGAACTCTTACAAACAAATAGTCCAATGTTTTTTTTCAAAACTGAAGATGATAAAAAAAATATGCAAGGAGAAGGAGGCAGCTACATAAAATTTTATCCCTTGAAGACGGCATTTTACAATGATAAAATTGACATGAATATTTGGCTGCCAACACACTTGTAATCAATACTTGTGAGTTAGGATATTAATTTTGATGACTATAAACATAGGGTGATATTCTTGTCTATCTTTCTTTAGCCAAGAATGATCTGAAAATGTTTGAGTAAGATTATTTCATATCTTTTCCTCAATAGTATTATCAAAATTGGATGTGCCAAGTGGAATTTATGGTAACTTCCCCACAACTTGTTGATTTTTGGTCTTTCCAAGAGATCTCACTTGTATAGAGTGCCCCACACAAAATTATTGATATAAAATTCTAAAAATTGTACCAGAAACAGACTGTCCACTATCCAATTCAACTTGTCTCACTCAATTTGGATACTCAAGGAAGAATTTATGATTTTTTTACCCGGAACACCTTCTTGATACTAGTCAATAGGACTAGTCAGATACACTATATTCCACAGGGTGTATCTACAAATGTAAGATGACTGAAAACCTGAAAATTTTATCAAATATACCTTATTAATTTATATGAATATCCTCTAGATTTCAGGTTCTGAAAAGTTACAGAAAAAATTTCATAGAAAAAATTTTGTGATGACTAAATTCAGGATGATTCCAGAAACCTATCTTACACAGGTTGTATCTACAAAAGTATAATGCCTCAGAAGCTGAAATTTTAACCCAACGTACCTTGATCCATCTACTAAATATCATCCAACGGGTTCCTTCTGAAACATCGTAGAAAATAAATTATAGAAAAAATTCCAAGGTGTCTCAGATGTAGCAGCGAAACCCCAAGACCTTGAGCTTTGATACCAAATGTTAAGAACCAAATATCAAGATAGCATAGAAAAACCTCATAATAAGCACTCAACGCCTTGAAAAAGATAGAATTTTAGATAATAAGCCTCTTCGAGGGGGCAACCTCCTTATACACCACATAAATTTCCAAATGCCAGATGATTCCAAATGAAAATGTCTCATTGGTATATATAGGAGACTAGGAGGTACAATTACAACTAATGGACCCAATCCGACATAAATAAAATAACATTACTAATGTAATATGCCCCAATTAAGGGGTAATGTGCCACTATTTATGGCTTAACAACAAGCATAATAAGGTAAATTGTTGCTAATCTATGTAATCTCCATTGTTTTTGATGATTTAGAAAGGTTTTGGATTTCTCTTGCCAATGATGGATGTTGTTAAGTCCAGTTCCTCTGACAGCTGAAGACTTCCTATCGAACTAGTTCAGTTCCTGCTACCATAGTTCAAATTCGGTTCACACAATAAATGGTTCTCTTACTTCCACATGTCTTGACGTAATCTGGGCATATGGGTTTTGAAGATCAAAGGGTCTAGATGCTTATGTATTGTTTTGTTTGTGCCCATATTGAATCGAGGAATCTCAAGTTACTTGTCAAGCGATTTTGGTGAACCTTCCCTCATGTGCATACCATTAAAGATAAATCAGGAAATTTTGGTTCAATGGATCTTATCCGTAGGTGTTATGTGTCATATGAAGAAGATGATATACTTGTTCATCTTTTTATTCTCATCCAAACACGATTTGTAGGGGAAAATGTGATATACTTTGTTTTTCTAATTTAGTGATATGTTCTCAAAGTCAAGGATGCACACTTTTTTTGGAATGATATGTTTATCCATTTGTTAGAAGATGTATCCATAAGATGGCAGTATATAGTTAGAAATAAATGGAGCGTGAGGGATTGGCTTTTGGCTAGCTTCCATGTAGTTTATGTTGAAGCATAACTCTATAATAATGATATGATTGTAATATCAACTATTGCAGAATGAATACAAAGACAATTTCCATATTTTGATTGTGTAAACAATAGTCAATTAATAGTGGTTTATTTTCATATTTATGAATTTGATATAAAATTTTAGTCTATGAGTTTTCTCACATTGTATATCAAATGGGGTAGGATCCCCATGTGTTGATATGCATTGTGTTCCTTTATCAATTTTAATTAGCTAGATATAGATTTAATTATTGCATTTACTTTTACAGATTTATGATTTTGAGTTACTAGTTGTTTGAGAACAAATCTATTAAATTAAAACCTGGATTGGAAACGAAGCATTCTAAAGTAAGTGATTTCAAATCACGAGGATTACTTTCACTTGTGGTTTTGTCGAGCACCATTGACAAGTGTTTACAATTTGATAACTTATTCTTAGGGGTCATTTCATTTCCATCATGTGTGTGTTTATTTCCAGCATTTGTCATAGATTAGCAAACTCTTTCAAAGACACTCAGGCGGGTTAATTTGGATATTGGAAATGTAGTGTCCATGTGTTATCATTGAAATTTTGTCCGCACATGATTACAAGAACTCAACATCGTCAAACAGTGATGAAGTCATCCATGGAACTGAATTAATACCAAGGCATTCATAAAAGGGTAAAAAAACTATACAAAGTAGTGAAAAATTGAAGGGTGCTATGAAGACATTGGGCGCGCGCGCACATGCACGGAACAGGAACGCAGAAATCGCGCACATGCGCACGATGTGCGACTGTTATCACAAAAAGCCGCGCACCTTCTAAATGGCGCATTTATGAGAGTGGTCGGCCTCCCACCCACTTATGGTTTAGCTACCAAGCCGATTTGACCCTCAAATCTAGACTGGATTCGACTGGATGGCTAGTCAAAGACCTAGAAATGCGCTAATTAGCCTCTGTTCACACTACAAAGCAGTTAAACAATAGCTCAAAGGAATGCTATAAAAAGGCCATGGATGCACCTCATTTTTCAAGGAATTCAAAGTAATGTTATGCTGCCTCTATTCTCTTGAGGACTCCATCCTTGTCAAGAGCATATTTTCACCATTGCATTGGGCAATCCATCTCACCCATTGAGTGGATTTGTAAAGAGTTCTTTCATCATTTTCCATTTTTCTTTGTTGTAAGAAGAGCTAGCTAGTGGGGGTCCAAGAGTCCTCCCTTGGAGGAAGAAGGGACTCATAGTCCCCTTTCTTCTTGGTGTATTGTTTCACTAATAGATCAGCCTCAACATTGGTGACATGGATCTTATGGTTCTTTTTGTTTCTATGTCCCTATGCTCATGAATTTAGTTGTTATTGCATTTCTTATTTTAATTCTTAATTGTAGTTTTTTATTTCTTTCCCTAACTCTTTTCCTTGCAGCTGTCCTACTCAGCAGACCCAACTGAGCTTGCAAGCACCTCTATTTTGCTCACTAAGGTGACGGTAGAGGTGCAACAGATTGGTGACTCGACTGGGGAAAGGTATTAATTTCCTACCCCATTTGGGTTTTTCTTGCTCTTCTTTTAGTTTGTTTAGCTTGCAGGTGCACTAACCGGCCTAAGCCGACCTGCCAACCAGCCAATTCCAAGTTGAATTGAGAGAAATCCATTCGGATTTTTCATTCTCGATCGTGTGTCATATATGCATGGGTTTTTAGGCCCACAGACATGCATCGTGTGCACATGCGCCTGATTCACAGTTATGTTCTGCGCACGTGCGCCTATTGACTTGTCTCTGTTCGTGCGCATCCTCTTTGTGCGCCTCTGTCTCCACTGAGACCCGCGCATCTATACAAAAATTCACATTGTAAAGTTGTTGAGATGTGGGGAAGGCCATTTTCCTTCTTAAAAATGATTTCAAGCATGTTTTAAAGCTGCACCACACTTAGTCCCCTCATCATATAAAGGGGTTAGTCAAAAACACATAGGCACTTAGGAGGATAAAATCAATTTCCCGTCTTTACTTTTTGCCACATGGATGGCTTGTTTTGACTCACAAGATAAGTTGGAAATCATTTTTAATCACATTTAACTTGCATTTGGGACTAGAAGTTGAATAACAATCGCTTAGTATGCTCTTCTCTCGCGCCTCCAAGCGATCTTGAGAATCAGAAAAAGATTGTGAAACGATTTCATCTCCCTTAAAAACATTAAAAACCTTTAGGAAAGGACAACAGCCCTTCTTGGTACTCCTCTTAGTTTACTTTTTCAAACACATCTTAATATTGTAACGGGCCCATAAATGCCCACATGCTACAAAGATAGGATAGTGTTTGAATTTTGCTTTCTTAGATCAAATCACTAGGGAAGTTTAAAGGTTTTTGTAATGGGCCCATACATGCCCACATGATCAATCTAGGATAGTTTCAAAGATTTTCTTAGATTACATCACAATAGGGAGTTAAAGGGATAGTAACGGACCCACATTTCCACATGCTAACTTCCTAGGGACTTTTGAATTACGCAAGGTTGTACCAAAGGCACTTAGTTATTTAGGTAATCAAACACTTGTAAGGACCAAGAAAAGTCCACATGCAGAAAGGTGACACCTAATTCACTAACAATTGGCACACTTTCACTCACACAAAAAAGTCACTTATCACTCACATAGCTTCTTCTTGAAATGTGGAGGTCAAAGTAAGTTTCCTCCAAAGGGATTCTGAAAACACCCCACCTGTTTCTGGACGAAACTATCCACTCCCATTTTTAATCAACGAGGTTGGTTTGCACCCCCAACCTCCCAAAAAAACTACATCTAAAATCTTTCTAAAAACTCACTAATTTTTCCTCCACAGGAGGTGCCAAAAGAAATTTTTTAGTCTAGGTAGGATTTCAGGGATAGGCATCCAAATAACTCCCCGTTATCTGGTTCTCACATTGTCAAAACCATAGAAGTTGTCAAATAGGGAACTGAAAATCCTCCAAGTCAAGTGTTCCTAATACCATAAGGCAAGGAGATACCCGTGAAGGGTTGAAGGCCGAGGTCTGATTGTTCTGTGCATTCCCCCTTGAGGCACCCACCTCTTGGACAGGATCCATCCCGTGACCCATTTCTTAGGCCGAAAATCTAAATGTTGCACTTTGACCGAGGTACCTAGTGACCAAATTTTAGGACATCTACCTAGGTGGCAATTGTGGGCTGAAATTGCACCTTGATTGGATTTTGTGTGGCTATTGGGAAATATCGCCAGCTCTTTCAGGATATGCCCCCTTTACCCCTCATTATAACCAATTATTTCATCCTTCACTAGTTTCTCTTCCAGTGACTTTAGACCCCATTGTTGAGTACTATTGGAAGGTCCATTGTTATTTGAGAGGAAGGACGTTACGTCTTCTAGGACACGAGCATTTGTTTTCTTTTTTTGATTCCCCACATGGACAAAACCCACTTACCCACATATATGCTTCTTTTTCAAAACATTTTATGTATGATGCGCATCTGATTACAGTTTGATTGGGATATATATATATATATATTGTGTAACACTCACCGCAAAGACTCTTGTTTCTATATTAGTCTCACCACTCTTTGCACACATTCACGTAGCTATTCA
>JASDQU010105919.1:32595-57272 GCA_032191745.1 Picea mariana | reverse complement strand
TCCAATGGATGAGGGAATCCATGCACTCACAGGGCCCTCCGACACCATCTACCCCTAATCCAGATGGATATCGGTGGCCACCCACGTTTTCCAACTGGCTCAAAACAACGTTCTGACATTTTTGGCAATTTACTATTTTTAGCAGTTTTTCGGGTCCTGAACTTCTGGAGCCGTTTTGAGGCCCTAAATGACGTTTTTTTTTGTCAAAAATGTTGTAATTTTGACAAAAATGTTGTATTCCTTGGATAGATCTTTCCAACGAGCTATTATACGCCTAAAACGGAGATCGTATGCAAAAGTTACGACCCCGGGAAGTTGATGCACCAACTTACCCAAACGGGGCCCACATGACTTTTGGCGCTTCATCTCCTAGGGTTAGGTTTTTGGATGTCTAGGACTTTTGGCATTCCCGTCCCACAACAATATGTGCAAACCNCCTGGGTGCCACTCAACCCAGGGATTTGGTTGATCACAGTATCTTCCTCACCAGTGAAGAAATCCTTCTGCAAACTCGTAGTCGTCAATATGGTATGCCTCCCGACTATACCCCAACCACCTCAGAAACATGGCCAGCTACTACAAGCCAACCATTGATGATTCCATGTCCTAACGTGGAACCCATTCCTCGCATACCACGTACGCCTTTACGATGAAATGTACATAACCCTCATGCTAAGTCTGCTCATAATTATAGTCTAGTTTATGATTTAGCCCAGTCTCCCGCAGCCATATCTATGTTGGAGGTCCTCCAAACCTGCCCATCACAGAGAAAATCCTTGCTTTCTGCCTTGGGGGCAATCGACACAACTGACACCCAGCTGATCACATTTGATTCAGATAATGGAGAACCACATATTCTTTCCCAAGTAGCCTTCCAGATACCAGTTAATATATGGAACACCACAGTTTATCGGTGTATCATTGATGAAGGTGCATCCACCTACATCATGTCTAAAGACGTATGGCAAAAAATTGGCTCCCCTGAGCTAGTACCCTCTACCATCACCCTTCGAGCTTACGACGGTCGACCAACATCTTCCAGGGCTTTGCCAAAATGTCCCCATAGAACTTGGGGGAAAAACCATCCTCATTGAAATTGAAGTTATCGATGCCCAACTTGATTACAATATCTTGTTCGGACACAACTACATGTATGCTATAAAGGCGATCACCTCTTCTGTGTTTCGTATGATGATGTTCCCCCATAATGGGAAGATCTTCACCATCGAACAACTTACACATTATGAGCCTAACCATTCTATCAACATCGATAACATTCTCCCCCTTGTTCATGTTATCTCGAATAAATTTCCAGTTGCCAACATCGGCCCTGGATTATTCCAAGACCCACCCATGTTGGGCACTTGTCAGGGAACAACACCAGTCCTAAACCCATCTTTTTCAGCACAAGTGTGTGTAGTTTCCTCTAAAGGAACTGACATGGAAGATACCCTTCCTCCTAGGAAGGCTTCTATCATATCTGACGTCCCACTAGTCGCAGAGCTCCCCCCTCATGAGGCTCCTGCAAACTCGTTAAATCCACCAGTTCACAAGTTCACCTTTCCCCAGGGCCATATCCCAGTTTGGGAGATAGTTGCCCAAGCCATTACTCAAACCCCCTTCTTTTACCCTCCATCGGGCATACAAGCTTTCCAAGTAGCCACAACGCTTACTCTCCCTAATATGGTGTTGGAAATTCTAGTTTGGTATTTACATCCAACAGAGATGGTTCCTCAACCATCCCTTCCCCCCAAAAAAGAAGGAATCCCCATGATGATTCCCATACTTATTCCCACTACACCCCCACTCACTAACCTCCCTACCACAGGTGGGGGCAGGCAAAAGAAGAAGGAGCCCATAGCTCCACTCCCCCCATGCATCCACCCTCCTTGCATGCTATGTGAGAAAGATGGACACCCAACCCACAAATTCCCATCTCTAACTGAGTTACATAACCTAATTCCCCTCAATCCACCACCATCACCACTCGCCACTATAGCAGGTACTGCCGCTACCTCCCGTAACTCAAGTAGCAAAGGGCTACGCACCAAATTCTCCTGTGCCCTATGTTTAGATTATGGCCATTATACACACCATTTCCCATCTATCCCATACGTCCACCACATATTAGCCGTGGCACGCCACACATATCTTCCTAAGTTTCCTCCGACACTCCATACCAATGCTCCTGTGAATGTGATTCATTATACTTCTTTATCATTCCTCGAGCAAATGGGAAGTACATGTTCTCCCCCCAAATTACCGCCCGATCGCCCATAGTGTTAGTAACACTGGGATGGCATTATGGACCCACCGTCCATATCTAAGGCCCTTTTTCCACTTTCATTTTTTTGGTAAAAGATCCCATAATCTCTGTCTTCTGAACCACCTTTGGCCTCTTATACAAACATTTCCCTCTGGTGATCATTTGCCCATTTTCCTAGTGAAGCATCTACCCATGACACACTCAGGTATGCATGCACATATTCAAAATTATCAAATAAATGCTCATATGTTCGATTCTCTTCAAATATTGTTCACGTCGGGTATTTGGTTTTCATGTGTGCAGGTACTTGGTCCTCATACATCAACACAACCCCTTCAGGTATATACTCAGCACTGGCATGTAGTCATTCCCTCTGAATCTCACTTACATTTCTAGTCACACCCTCTGACATTTGCCTCTAGGATCCCCATTTCCGACTCTGCAGTACCAACACCTCCATTTGCATCTTCGGTACTGTCACCCGGTAGCACTCTTACCCACATGAGTTGTCCCATTCATAGCACCCTTTTGCGCTTTTGACACTCATGCTGTTTTTTCAAAAAAATTTAGGAATGGGAGTCCCAATAGTCTTACATCATGTCACGAATTAACCACATACTCCTTCTCCTCATTTTGCTAGCTATTCTAATGGATTCCCAGATTATCTCTCCATGATTCTATGGTTGGGTTGCATCTCTGCAGTAACATGAACACTCCATTTCATCCACAATCTGTCTACCCATCTGCAAATCTCCCTTCATTTCACCTACCTCATACAGAAACCCACCCATGGGGCCCCCACCCTTCATCAGTTCTCCGAGAAAATTATGTCCTACATGGGCCCACCATATCACACTGGGGCACCCGTTTCTATATTTGTACACTTCTCCCCAATTATTCATTATTTATTGTACAAACGCCTTTATTTTCAGTCGTTACATTACCTTTTTGTCGTCACCTTTGGCGACCTACTTCCCTTTTTGGCCAACCGCAACCCATGTCACCCTTGGTTGGAGCACTACTTATCATCCACCCTTACCAGCATCGTCCATATCTTCAGATTATCCCATAGGCCACTTACCTTTGCCCTCTGAATTTGTTCACCTTGTCCAGCCTCTGGAACAACTTATCCCCAGTCCTGTCGTCCCCTTGACACTCGACCTCGTTGAATGGTTGCAACCAATTTTTATCTCACACATACTCCAACCAAGGGCAGTCTTGAGTCTTCCCACATATTGACTTCGTCCATATACCTCCTCCACTTCCTCACCTCACCTAGTAGCTTTCACGAAGCCATTTTCTTCTGGGAGTCGTGTCCCCCTTTTTGTCGACATCAACATAGTTTTCCAGAAGGGCGATAGTATCTTGATTCTCATTAACCACTCAATGAGAGATCTCAGACAGCACAGGGTGAAACACCATTGCTCCCTGCTGTCATTGAACCCCATAACATTTGACGTCAACACTTTCTCATGTTACGGTGGGTCTTACTTTGAGACTATTGCAATTAGTTCTTTCATTTGCCGAAGACCTCTGAACATGGTTGGGCTATCACTGCCCACATAATCGGTGATACTTATTATCGAGATCACTGCCTACTATTTAGAGTATGTTCATCTGCAAAATTGTCTTCTGCCTTTATCACGACTGCTCCCAAGGGCGCTGCATTTGTCTACACCAACACTTCATTCATCCTTTTTGGAGTTACATGACACGAGCATGGGGCATGCCCTCCTCGTTTGTACACAGTTTTTTGTTTTACACACCTCATGGAAGGTCCGGTCCTACTAGTTCCTTTTTTCCCTCCAATGGATCGCTATGGACAATCCCACTATTTCTATCTCTTACAAAAACATTCTCAGTAGAAAAAATATTTATGGATTTCGGCTATACGTATGCTCCTAACCTCATCCATCAGGGGGCATCTGTTATCACTGAAATTTCATCCGCACATGGTTACAAGAACTCAGCATCGTCAAACAGTGNCGTTTGTACACAGTTTTTTGTTTTACACACCTCATGGAAGGTCCGGTCCTACTAGTTCCTTTTTTCCCTCCAATGGATCGCTATGGACAATCCCACTATTTCTCTCTCTTACAAAAACATTCTCAGTAGAAAAAATATTTATGGATTTCGGCTATACGTATGCTCCTAACCTCATCCATCAGGGGGCATCTGTTATCACTGAAATTTCATCCGCACATGGTTACAAGAACTCAGCATCGTCAAACAGTGATGAAGTCATCCATGGACCTGAATTAACACCAAAGCATTCATAAAAGGGTCAAAAAATATACAAAGTAGTGAAAAATTGAAGGGCGTTATGAAGACACTGGGTGCGCGCACATGCGCGGAACAAGAACGCATAAATTGCGCACATGCGTGACTGTTATCGCAAAAATCCGTGCACCTGCTAAACGACACATTTATGAGAGTGGTCAACCTCCCACCCAGTTATGGTTCAGCTTCCAAGCCGATTTGACCCTCAAATCTAGACTGGATTCGACTGGGTGGCTGGTCAAAGACCTAGAAATGCCATAATTAGCCTCTTTTCACACTACAAATTAGTTAAACAATAGCTCAAAGGAATGCTATAAAAATACCATGGATGCACCTCATTTTTCAAGGAATTCAAAGTAATGTTATGCTGCCTCTATTCTCTTGAGGACTCCATCCTTGTCAAGAGCATATTTTCACCATTGCATTGGGCAATCCATCTCACCCATTGAGTGGATTTGTAAAGAGTTCTTTCATCATTTTCCATTTTTCTTTGTTGTAAGAAGAGATAGCTAGTGGGGGTCCATGAGCCCTCCCTTGGAGGAAGAAGGGACTCATAGTCCCCTTTCTTCTTGGTGTATTGTTTCACTAATAGATCAACCTAAACATTGGTGACATGGGTCTTATGGTTCTTTTTGTTTCTATGTCCCTATGCTCATGAATTTAATTGTTATTGCATTTCTTAGTTTAATTCTTAATTGTAGTTTTTTATTTCTTTCCCTAACTCTTTTCCTTGCAGCTGTGCTGCTCAGCAGACCCAACTGAGCTTGCAAGCACCTCTATTTTGCTCACTAAAACATGATTTCACTTGATCAAGTGACAGTATAATTGGTTAGAAGTAGGGTAGGAAATAAGCTCTCTTCTTGAGCATTTGTTCTTATAGTTTGCATAGTGTAATCAGGTTTGTAGCAGAAAGTTTGGTTTCAACATTTTGTTAGAGTTTGAATAAGTTGCAGAAGTTTGGGCCTGATTTGAAATGCTATTGAAGAACTCCATAACCCAATGGACTAGGCACAACACAAAAAAATGTAAATGTTTGCAGAGATAAAGGTTGTAGGGTTTTCAAGTTGAATGGACATGCACAATGGTCTTCTTTTTCTTGGCAGCTTGCAGGGAGCATGTCATCCCTAGAAGGAGCCAATGTTAGTATCTAGATACTAAATTTTCAATTTTCTCCTTGTTGTAGGAATGGGGATATTCTTGTAGCACTGAGAAGTGTGTTCTTACAAAAATTGATGAAGGGAAATTCTCTGTCCCTGAGACCTTTTCCCTTGTTAAGAGTTTCAATATTGCAGATTAAATCTAGATATCAAGCATGTGGAATATCTATGCAAATTGATAAGCATTATTCCTCACATGATTTACCATCCAAATGCCAAGGAGCACATTGATGCATACTTTGATAAGATAGCACAAATGATAAATAACCAAAAGTTGTCTTCTCCACTGAAATTTATGTGGAGGAATATAATTGAACTTAGGAAGAGATGGATGGTAATAAAGGAGAAAAGTCGAGGGTAATGTCCAAGAACAATAGGTAGGAGGACATCATGGCATCTTACCTAGTCTAATGCAGAAGGAAATAAGTTCCATTTCCAGTGAATCTTCCTATTGTTAGATATCTTTTCTAGAAGTACAACTTTCTCTTGTAACAATTTTAGTTTCTTCTTCTTCTGGCTGCATTGTGTTAAGAGATGTGGGCTTAATGCCAACTTTTCTCCCTCTTCTCAAAGATATAGATCCACAACACATACACTTAGTAAAAATTTCTATGCATGTTCCTGAGGCCTTTATGGACTATAGTAATCTTGTTGCAACCTCATTTGGGGATTTAGGAGGCTTGGATAACACCATAACACACTTGAAGCTTGAAGTTCGCCATTTTGAGGAGAGAGTAAAGAAGCAGAGTGGAGAATCACAATGAGGTTTCAAAGGCAAGTCTCCTCAGAAAAATGCTGCTCGGTTAGAGGCAACACAGATAGCTCAATCTAACACAATCGTTCCTTATCATAGGAGATTTCTTATGAAGTTTTTGCTTCGTGCTATATCTCTTGGCACATATGCTCCTGAAAATACTGCAAGGCTGTATGGATCTGAAGAGAGTGCTTTGTCATTTTTCTTGTGCACTGTATTCAGAAGATCGAAGGACTTTGGTGGTGGGGTCTTTTCACTTGTAGCCACTATCATGAATGATCTTATTCATGAAGATCCAACTTCCTATTATGTTCTAGATGTTGCTGGTCTGCTGAATTCTTGTTTGGATGCTATCATGGTTGGTGTCCTCCCTTCTGTAGATGCAATATCTTGTATACCGCAATGCTTGGATGCTTTGTGCCTTATTAACCTTGGTATTCAAGATATTACAGGAAGGATGCTTATCGTGTAGTCTCAAAATATACATAGTTCATCATTGTGGACCCTGAGGTTATTATTTGTAAAGATCATAATTTTCAGGTCCACAGAGGTTCCAAGGATCTAAAACAGGGTTTCAAATTGTAACAATTGGCGCCTCCTTGATAACCACTAGCTTTGAGTGCTGGGAAGTGTTTATATTGTTATACATTTACTCGAGCATTAACACACAAATTCGACAATGAAACTCCCATGCCTCTTTTCAATTGAAGATTTATTGTTTTATTATTTCGAGAGAATTGGGGGCTTGAGCCATTAACAATGGCAGTCATTTAGCAATAAAAGGAGGACTGTTGATAAAAATTCCCTAGATGGTGATTTGGTTAAGTCGTTTATGAACCTCATCATAAATCGAATATAGAAAATTGGAACTCCAATTATCATTCCAGTAGAGGATCTATGCAAGAGGATAGAGATGGAACACAAATCCCAAAATATCTCATGTCTCAGTTCATAGAATTAAAATGACCATTTGAAGTTTGCATGTTGAGTTTTTAACAGGATCTCTTTTTCAACACACCAGATATCCATGATGTTATTAGTAGTCGGGCGAATTTTTCAAGACAGAGTTTTCAATGTAAATCCCTAGCAGGAACACAAGGCATATATAGACTGAAATGGGAAAATGCCCAGGTGTCATGAAGTTGTGAAATATTGACAACGCACCAACACAAGTAATTGACAACAAATAAATATCTCTCAGAGGTTAAATTAATTTATCAATATGCTATCATTATAGATCGCATTCATAGAAAGGATAGTTATGTTTTCAAGCTCAGTAAAGGGAATCTAATCTCTTCAAATAAGGCACAAGTGGCAGAGTGTCTATTAAAGAAGTTAATTTCCAGATTTTCGGGCAAAAAGTAAGTAGTCAAATGACAAGTTTGATTTGGATAAATGTCCCAGATTCAAGTAATCTTTTCCAGTAGTCAAGGGTGACAAATCGATTCTAGATTTGTTATGAAAATAACTAAAGAAGAATTGGCTGAGCATCTTCATCATTCGATACCTTTTTCCAAGATTTAACCACCTCTCAACATTGAAAGGAACAATTGGAAGAAAATGAAAAAATGGAAACTAAGTAGCAGTCAAAAGAAGATTTGTTGTCTACAAAGAAGGATATTGGTCTACAACAACTTTAGTATTTGACACCTATTTATTTAGATTTGGTTTAATGATTTCATTCCCAGCAAAATAGAAAGGAATCTCTATATTTAGAAATCCTAGATCCATCATTTTGGGGGAAAAAACTTATCATTGTAAATCTATAAATCTTTTGAAAGGAAAGATTTCATACAGTTGAAAGGCTCGAGAGGGTTCAATAGAGATCAAATATGTAGGATTGAGACTCTTTTTCGTGATTGTAAAGTGAGAAATTTTTCATTTGACACTCAATGCTACAACCCTTTTGATGAGCAGACTTTCTTCTCTAATATCTTTCTTACTTTTCTTACTTGTAAAACATGTTATCTTTGCAATGCATTGAAATTATCTTGTTACGTTGATAAGGCAGTGAAGATTTCACAGTTTTTTTCCCATTCCAAGACTTTTTTTAAGTACCTTATTCTCTCTTTCTGAATGACATTTAGGATCATGAATCTTCCTATGTGAGTGAACAGATTGGACATTTTCATATTTCTTTCATCTCATGGTTTTATCTTCCTTATTAAATTGACTACCATTGACTAAGTAAGTGTGTTCAACACTTGTTTACAATTAGAGACTGATATTCTCTTTCTTCATTTATTGCTGAAACCTCCAACCTTTTCAAAAAACCATATACATTTATGCATAAAAACCATTGCAATAACTAAGATGTGCTATGCTTGACCTTATAGCTGTCTAAAAGAAACTTCTAGCGCTAACACCTTCAAAGCTTTGGGCTTAGTTACCCTACCGTTACATGTGGTTGGACTTACGACTGTTCACGCTATCATTGGTTATTAGGTGGTAGCCTTAGTGACCTTTCCTAGGTAGCCACAGAGGTGACTGCAGGTGGGACGTGCTTGTAGTACATCGGGCAAATGTTTGTTCATAGTTTCAGTTCCCCCAGAGGGTGCCCTCTTTAATAAAGGTTACTTACATCAGTCAAGGTTGTTTCACGTAGATCATTGTAAAAAATCCTCATACCTTCACTAGCCAATCTTGTGGGGACTTCATCTCCCCCATAGGGTTGGTTTTTGGAATTCCCTTGAGCCAATTGGTTTTCTTGTTGTTGTCCTAGTTTGATTAGGGGTTTTCTCTTTGAGTTCGATTCTAGGTCGACCTTAAGCTGAATTGTGTTTGGATTTGCACATATTACATTCATCGTGGCTAAATCACTGAGCTGGTCCCGTCGACTACGAGGAATTGAGCCAATCACAGAGGTGAAATTGCCTCTAAATGAGTGTGATACATGTGACAAAGAATTCTAAGGGTGTTTTCTTTGGTTTGACGATACTAGTTTGGTCGAAGTGTAAGTGATATATGAACACCCTCCACCAAATTTTAACCCTCCTTTGACTGAGCCATACACACCTCTACTTATCCAGGTAAGGGAGAATTTTAGTGAGAATTTTTATTTGTTTATTCATCCTCCCACCATGTTAGGACCAAGTGTTTTGTTTGGTGTAGTTGAACCATCAAGCCGATATTCAAGTGGTACTAGGGGAAATCCCCTCGAGGGCATCCTCATGATATCCACATTACCATCCCTCGGCACGATTGGATCTACATCATCCACACCTTTTTCTATAGCTCCCTTGATATGGGGGATGCCAATTGTGTCATMTTTTCCATATGTTAGTATAACTAGTGTTCCTATGCCCATCTCATCCATTTTTATGCCCACTTCTGGATCCTTTTCTGGTGGGGTGCCAAGCCTTGGTTTCAACATATGAGTGACCTAACATCATCAAGTGTGGGTGTACCGTTTGGGTGGATTATTTCTAGTGGTTTCAGGGATGTCCCTAGTTAGGATGGGGGAAGTAGTACGTCATGAGGTTTCAAATTTCCAAACACCCTTCCCTAGGGTCACATCCCTTGGGGGTAATTTTTCATAATGGGGAGGATTTCCCTTTGTTAAAATAGTCGATCCTAGGGGTTTCATACCTGGGACTAATTTTTGGAATGTTTTTCTTTTAGAGTCTACATTTACCCCTGAGGGCATGTTTGGTTCTGGGAGCATTCATGATTTGGAAGTGCCACCATTCATGGGGGCACTCACTCTTATGGATCTCCTCAACCGTCCAGTAGTAAAAACATAGGGGGACTGCAAGGTCCATCAATCATAGATTTCACCTCCCTCTCAGTACTCATTTTCTCATATGTTGTTTCCCTTGTTTTCAACATCATACCTTCCTCATTTTTCATGATTGAGAAATGACCCTAAATCCCATAACCCCTCATGGTCAACAATGCCTTCCAAGATTCCATCTAATATCCCAAAGTTTGATGGAAATATGGGAGATTACCCCTCCATGCACATCATGACATACCACTTATGGTGCTCATCCAACTCATTGATGGATGACAATGTGAGGCCATGTATTTTCCATAGATCCTTAACCAAAGCTACCACAAAATGGTACATTGAGTTAAAAGACAATTCCTTCAAAAGATTCAATGACCTAGCAATGAAATTCTTAACACATTACTAATTACCCATACGATACGAGATAGGGGCAAATATCTTGACTTCATTCCTTCAATATAATTCCACTCAAATTTCCAATCATATACATGAGTGGAGACAAAGATATAGGATTATTAAGATCCAAATTATGGAAAAATTCCTAATGCAGTGGTTCACCAAATCCCACACTAAACCCATTTCCAAAGACCTAGTTATTTTTGGGGTGGCCATCGAGGATCAAGCCATTCTACATGCCCAACACTTAGATTTGATTTATTCACAGTTGGGTACAATTTAGGACATCATCCCAAATTCTCCTAGGTCATCAACAGATCCAAGGAAGCTAACCCCAAGACTCCATGCCAATGGTGTGGTTGGTTTTGTATCCCACACCTTTGTAAACCAATTAGATGATTAGATGGGTCAGATATCTATTAAGTTAGCTTCTGGAACTAGTTCTCAAAATGTTGCAGTCCCTACTCAGACCTTCAAGGTGAATTCAATGTATTCCACTCAATCGAAAAATCCTCAGTAACCTATAGGAAAGAAGAAAAGGATCAAGAAAAAGAATTCCAACATTGAGAAAGGGACTGATCCCACCCAAAACACCCAGGAGGGTGGAACTAAAGAGAAGAAAAAGAGTCGGTTTCTTTACATGATGTTTTGGGAGGACCACCCTACTCATCATTGTCCCTAGAAGGATGAGATTCATTGCTATTTCGCACAACAAAAGGCCCCCAAACAACCTGTTGTCTTGACTCATCCTTTCCCTCCTCAACCTCAACATATTGTTGCAACAAAGGCTACCCCTCCGCAAGGGGGCATGGAAAGTTCCCCTCATCATGAGGGGTCTTCCTCAAATGCTTCCATTTTTATGTGTTACCAAATGGTTAATTTGTAGACTCGAGCCAAAAACTATAACATTTTTTAGCCTTCCCATGTTGCAACTGAAGAAACATCTGATTCCCATCCCAGTGGCCCTCTTTATATTAAGAAGCCATCATTTGACACACCGCTTCGCCCCGTAAAGTGTGTTATTTGACACATGATGCATAATCCAAACACACAAGCCACCCACAACTATAATATTGTGGAAAAATTGACCCAAGCACCATGTTCCATGTTTGTCCTCAAAGTTCTCCAAATCTTCCCAACGTAGTGGAAATCCTTGTTGTCAGCCATAGGTGGGGTTGATCCCTTAGATTCAAGTTTTATAACCTTCTATTCTACTCAGGTTACTCATAGGCTCTCCCATCAGGTCACCTTCCATATCATAGTGCGATCAATGGGGGAAAAAAGTACCAAAAATTCATGGATGAAGGACCCTTAACTTGCATAATGTCTATTTCTTATTGGAAGGACCTTGATTCTCTTAATATTGACACATATGCAACACTACTGAAAGCGTTTGATGGAAAAATGTTCCAACCTCATGGAATAATCATTTCCTTTCACATTGAGTTAGGTGGTAAGACTATCTCTATTGTAGTGGAGGTCGTTGATAAACCTCTTGATTGCACTTTTCTAATAAGGTGTACTTAGTTATACAAGATGAGTAAAGTTGTCTCATTGGTATTTAGGGTCTTACACTTCTCTCATGAAGGGAAAATAATGATGATAGATCATCTTGTGTTATGAGCCCCAGAACTTAGATCCAATACAGGGTCAAATGTACCCTTTGTTGGTGATACTCAAAAATATTATATGCATGTTTGTGTGGGGATGTCAAAATATACTTCACTTATGGGTATATTTCCCCTTCCCCTAGCATATCCTACTGCAACTATTTCTCCTATCAACATGATTTCATCATTTACCAGTGGATCCCTCGGGTTTGTTGATCCTTGGGTGGTACCACATGTTGAGGATGTTGAACCATATGGGGATTCCATGCCACTCACCATGATTGATATTGTCTGTAATACCCCTAGGTCGAACCCCAATTGTAAATATAAATGCAAATGTACTTAAGTTGTGGAGCTGTTTGATATCATTTTTGCATGCACCTTTCATGGTATAGTGCGCACATGTATTGTGCACTAAAATGATGAAGTGTGCACATTCCAGGATATCGCTCACAACAAACTTAAGTGCACACAATTTTGAGGCCAGTGAGCCTTTGTGTATATGTTGTGTTTTATAGGTTGGTGAGCCAGTTATTATAAGCTATGAGGATTATATGTTGAATTAGGCCAGAGAGCCTAGATGCTAAAGGCCAGTGAGCCTATTTTTGTATATGTATTATCATTAATATAATACATCGTTGTGTGTAGACCGACCGCGATAAAAGAGTATGGGGACTAAACTCCACTAGTTAGGGAAAGGGGGGGATGAAAGTTAAGGATAAGGGGCTAAGCTAGGGAGCTTAAGCCAAAAATGAATATTTTATTAAGATTCCTTAAAGTATAAAGCATGGATAATTATTTTATCCTAAGTTCCAAGGATGGGGATAAGTGGGCCAAAGTGGTTCTCAACATCACAAGTGTCAAGTTGGGAACATGCATACATATAGTTGGGACTTAGTTCATTTTCCCATCATTCCATCATCATTCACTCACTCATTCAACTATCCTTCGTACCTTCCTGTGCCTGTACATGTACATGTAATTGTATGTATACCTTTCTTTCATTGTAATTGTATCCATGCCTGTAATCACACCCGTACATGTATATGTACTGGGTTAGCTTGGGAGCTACACTGAAGAGGCGGGTTGTCAAGCCCATGGGATACTGAAGAGGTGGGTTGTCAGACCCATGAACAATTTCTCTCTAGGTGAGAGAATTGTTGGGAATTGATTTCCCAAAGGTGCCAAACTACAACTACAGGGATCTCAAACTTTCTGTCCGGCCTGTTGCTGAAGCCCCAGAAAGGAAGTGGGGCAAGCGAAGCACTATTGAGAAGAGAAGGGACACACTTCCTAGGGTGGGACAGACATGTGGGGAATGAGGGATTGTAGGTTGTTAGTTTGAGTTGGTACCTATGATGGAGTCTTTCCTTTTGTCTAAGATATATAAGCCTGATTAGTAATCCCTTTACCTGGGTGGAGTTAATTCCTTGCTTGAGGGTGACCCATTGCTGAGAGTGATGAGAAACATGGTCTAAGGCTGGGAGGTTAATGGAAGGTCTTCACATATTTGGGGATATTATTACCAAGATAAGTGTTAATTGTGTGTTAAATTACATGTTGCATTATTATTTACGCGTTCATGGTGTACTTTAGCCAAGTACTATCATCCACATACATATACCATATATGAGTGCATCAACATTGCACTAATCATGTATCACAACCTATACCAAGCAAGTGCATTAACCATGCACCAATACCACAACAAGATGAACTACAATCAAGATGTGTCCTCATATATGAATTCCATATCAACCATAGACCATGTGCCGATCATACTGCTAGTAGGTGCCTCTAAAAATGTACCAAATGTGTACCAAACATGCATCAACTATAGATCAAGCTATGACTTATCAATGGTGTACAACATGACCACTTCATCAACTCATCAACTACATGTCCCAATATGTAGCTCATCCATATGCAAAATGCATGCACCAAGATATCCAACAAATATTCTTCCAATAATACATCTATCAATGAAACTCAAATATGTATTATCCATGTACCTCAACAGATCATCCTCAACCTCCATTCACTACAACATTTATTAATCATCCAATATGTACTAGAAGTGTGCCTCAATAGATCAATGACATCCCTAGCTAGCATCATCATGATATATCTCATAACCAAAGTGCCATAACTTCAATGCCACAACCAACATTGTTCTTCAACAAAACAATGTCTCAATCCACACTCTAGGGTTAGTACTATGCATCCAAGATAGTCTTTCAACACTCAACCATATGTCACCACCATACATACATCAATTATGTATGCCAACATGTAATCATTAAAACCTGCAACAAACAATGTTAGACCCTACAACAAACCATGTCAGACCCTGCAACAAACCATGGCAGAACCTACAACACAGAGTTATACCATTATACCATGCTGCAACTCATGTGCATAGATTTTTTCCCAAGGCTATTTTACCAAAGATACACAACTTGCTTCACATACAACTCATGTATGTATGCGACCTATTAATAGGTCAACTCACATATGTACACGACTGTTACCATTGTAACCAGCATATGCCTCTGAAGATGACAAACTTGAGCTTCCCTTAAGGCTACCATTATGCTGTGGTTGTTCAGTCTTCTTTACCCACTTCTGAAGGTGTCCCTCCTTCTCAGAACTTGAGCTCTGAGCTTCCCTATTTTCAAAACTTTCTTCCTTCCTAACTTCATGCCTTCTTCTAGTCATGCTTTATGAAGTCCTCATCATGGTCTTACTTCTTATGTTCCAGCAATCCTGGGATTTGTGACTAAATCCACTACAACTATAGCATCTCATGATGTGACAATGAACAACAATGTGTCCTACTTGATTACATCTCCAACACCTTAGGGTGTTATGAAATCTTTCTTTATCTTTTMTTGCATAATATCTACATTCCAAATCTTTGTGACAATATTCATTACATGAGTAATAGTGACCATGAAAAACATTTTCACACCTTTTCTTTGGTGTCCATATTGAAGGTGTCTCTCTTCTTTGAGGTCTAAAGATGGCTTMTTGATGTCTTCCTTGCTTTGTTCTTTTGAAAGTTTCCTTGCCTTATGTAGATGGTTGACTTGCAACATTATTTCCATCCTTTGATATTGAGGGACTTACCCCATGCTTCTTTGAGATGCTTTCTTCAACATGTGTAGCTTCTTTCTTGTATCCAAGACCCGATTTATCATTTGGTGATCTTTGACTATCCAAGATCTCATTCAAGCTTGTTGAGTTATTCAAGAATTTGTTTGACTTTTCTACTTTCTTTCTAAGATCAACAACTTCAGCTTCCAACTTATGACATGACTCTTCCTTTTCATTTACTTGATTCTTTAGTAATTCCTCTACCCTTTTGGCTTCTTCAATTTGGGTCTTGATATGGACATTAACTTCAAGACTTTTGATAATCTCATCATCTAGCTTCTTATTCTCTTCTATTTCATTCCTTGGTTTTTTGATCTCTTATTCTTTTTCTTCTAATTGAGTCTTTTTACTTTCTTCTTGTTCCTTGAGCATTTCCTTTAACTTCAAGATATGCCTTTTATTATTTTTAAGAAACTTTTTAGTGTTCTCAGAAAGATAGCTATATTCTATGTAAAAATGGTCATATTTGTATTCAAATAGACCCCATTCTACTTTCCTTTTAAGCTTTGATAGTTGTTCTTCTACTTCTTCCATGGGATAGCTATCATTGAATTATACACATACTATCTCTAGATTTTCTTCTTCACTTGTAGAGAAATATTCAACATCATCAAATTTTGAAATATTGCAATAATGGGTTTTTGGAGATTCTTTACCTTCATTGATCTTGATAGAATTGTCTTCAAGGTCTTCCTTTTTGCTTTGGTATGTCTCCTCTAGATTTAGCCATAGATCCTTGGCAGAAGTGCATTGTCCCATGCTCTCTTTGATAGAACTTGAGAGTCCACTAAGAATGGTCTTGAGAGCCAATGAATCATTCTTCTTTTCTTCCCTTTGAGTCACAAACTTTGACTTGTTCTTCAAAGGAACTTATCCACCGATAGTTTCTTTCCAAACACCCGCTCCTATTTCCTTCAAATGCACCTTCATTTCTATTCTCCATGTAGAATAGTTTTCCTCATCAAGAATTGGAACTTCATCATCCATTTGTGTTTCCATGGATATCATCCAAGCTTGTTAAGGCTTATAGTGAAGGCCCACTCTGATACCAATTGTTGGACACACTGACCACACTAAGAGGGGGGGGGAGGGGGTTGAATCAATGTGGGGTTCTTTTTAAAACTTCCCCTTCACAAAACTCCTTAGTTAGAAATCACCATTTATTCATTACTTATTGATGTCATTTATAACCATTTAAATGTGAACATACATCAGCCATACAAAGAATTCCTTAAGCATTCACCATATAATAAGCAAGAGTATCCATCAAGACAACTATGTAACCATACCAAAGTTTATATGGTATATCTAAGCCTATAGAATGCAGATCTGGAACTTGCTTTAGACTTCAAGAAAATGGAATCAACTCACACTCAAGTCTCCATGACTTCATAAAATTGTACACGCTCTGCCTTTCTTCATCCTGTGTGTGTACGTGCTCTCCCTCACAGTAGCCCGCGTATGTATGCGCTCTTTCCCATTGCTGCTCACGTACTCCTTCAGAAACTAGGGTTTCTAAATTTTCGAAACTTTCACCGTCATGATCTCAGAATTACAAAAACTTTGATGCGTCCATGATATCCTCCAGTCAATATCTCTCTTAGAATAGATCTTCAAGATATTCTCAAGAGATTCATTTCACAAGAGACCCTTGCCTCTTATTTATACTCTTCAAGTAGCTTCCTTAGAAGCATTTTCTAGGCCACTTTGTCCACATAGCCACTTTGTCCACATAGTCACCTATGTCCAAATTTGCCCAATTTTCCACTTGTCCATGTATCCAATAGCCACTTGACCACTTGACCCATTTTCCTCATTTTAGGGTTAACCTTCTTATAACCACTTTCCATAATTATAAATTTCTCCATTTACTTTATTAATTAAATAATCCTCCTTGACTTTGTCACTTCACTTTATTATTTAAGTAATCCTCTTTGACTTTGTCACTTCACTTTATTGTTTAAATAATCCTCTTTGACTTTGTCACTTCACTTTTAAATAATTTCTTCTTTGCAAGCACTTTGACTTCTTTGACCTTTTGGGGCTTCAAGCTAACATATTATGGTCCTCCAACTTTGTAAGGCCATAACTCTCAAACTGTGAGGAGTTATGTGACTTTCCACATACCACTGGAAATGGAATGACAAGAAATATCCATATAGGATAGTTTCACTGACAAATTCACTAATATTCATCTCGTTTTTCCACAATTAAGCATGGGTTCTCTAACCATACTTCTAGGATAACTCAATCTCAAAGCATCTTCCCATGAGGGCTTTCACCATAAGGGGACCACTTTGGAGTTCATCCATTTGTACTCCTTATCAACCATGATAAGACAATAATGAGTCATCTTTACATAATTCCAACAATGCATCATATATCAATGAAACCACATCGATCCATCTTTATCTATGAATCATATATCAATGAAAACTCATTAGGCCATCTTCATCTATGCATGACATCATATGACAATGACTCCACTTGACATCAATCTATTTGATATCAAGGAAAATACATGATCCATAAGTATACTATGAAAAGACATTGTTCCTTTGATATCAATCCTTTGACCTTTGACATCAATCCTTTGGCATCAATGAGAACATGATCCAACATGGATTGTTTAAAGAATTTGGTACAAATCTGAACTTTAGCATGACATACCATCCACAAGAAGATGGGAAGACAAAGAGAGTCAACCAAGTAATTGAAGACATGTTGAGAATGTATGTGATGGATAAGCCATCTAAGTGGGAAGATTACTTGCACTTGGTTGAGTTTTCCTATAATAATGGGCATCAAACTTCATTTGAAATGAGCCCATTTGAAGATTTGTATGGTAGGAAATGAAATACTATAGTGAGTTGGGACAACCCAATAGACATAGTGGTACTTGGGACATAATTTCTCAAGGATATGGAATACCATATAGTTAGAATTAAGAAAAATTTAAAGGCATCTCAAGATAGACAAAAAAATTATGCAGATAAGAATAGGACAACTAGATAATTAAAAGTGGGGGAGCATATTCTTTTAAAAGTGAAGCCCAAGAAGAGCTCTTTGAATTTGGGTAGTTGTACAAAGCTAGCAACCATATGATGTGGTCCATTTGAGATATTGGAAAGAATAGGGCCAGTTGCATATATGCTTGCATTCCCTGCTTCCATGAATGTGCATAATGTATTTCATGTCTCTTTCCTAAAAAAATATATACATGGTCCTAACCATTTTATTGATTGGCATATGATTTAGGTAGAGACAGAGGGACACTTTCAAGTCCAAGCAATGCAAATATTGGAAAAAAAAGTCAAAATGCTCCAGAATTGAGTTATAGAGATGGTAAAAGTCCAGTGGACCTGCTATGGTCCTGAAGATGCTACTTGGGATCATGAAGATGCCATGCGGGAAAATTACCCACAACGTTTTGAATAAATTTTGAATTTTTTGATTTATGTTTTGTATGTGCACTAAGGACAATGCCAAAATAAGGGGGAGGGGAATGTAATACCTTGGTTTTGAGCCCAATATCAAATAATGTATTTTGTTAATTTATGAAAGGCCATAGTGACCAAACAATTAAAAGAGGCCAGTGTGCCTAGGAAATGTAATGTTTTGATCATTATTAATAATAAATACATTATTGGTTTCTAAACAGACAAGGAAAAGAGTTATAGGGGGCTATGATTCCATAAGAGAGGGGGCTTGAGGGGTTACGTATTATTTTATATTTTATTTACCCATAATTTTTTTGATGGAGAGGAGTGGTTACATTAGCTTATTTAGGAAGGCCATGTGGTTCTTGATTTGCAAGTAAATATATAAACCCATCTTGTGGGTTGTTTGGGGGTTCTTCTTCTTCTTCTTCTTCTTCACTCACTCATTCATTTTTCATTGTTTATTTTTCACACCTTTCATTCTATTCTCTCTCCATTCATTCTTGCACCCACTCATTATTCCTCATTTATGTTTTGGATTGGGAAAGAAAAATGAATGGTTAGAGAGGAGCCATAGTTTTGTAGGATGTAATGAATGCTCGTGTATTCCATCCATGAATTAATGACTGCATGTCTGAGATTCATTGGCATGCACTAATGTTTTCCCACAACTATGAATCTTGAGAGTCCCAACATGGATATTCTTGACCAGATGCACTGGAGCACTGGAAGGAGGTGGACAACTTGAGGGACTATGTGACAGAGAAGGGGGTCCATTCTTTTGGGTTGTGCAGGATTTGTAGAAGAGAGCTGGTGTACTTTGGATTGTTGTGAGTGTTGAGTATCCTATGAGAGCTCGAGTGTTAACTGGTTTGGGAAGCTAAATGACACTCTACTACCATCCTTTTCGATTCATAGCCCTAGCTCGGGGGTGACATTGTTGTTGAGACTTGGAAAAACAATGTCTATGGTTGGGTGGAATGTCCTTGGTCTGCATCTAGTTAGTGATTCATTTCATTAAGGATAAGTGCTCTCTCCCATGGTTTCATTTACCTGTATATTTATTTCCTCTGTGTTTTTATTTATCTATGAAATTTGTATCTATAATATGCATGATTGCTAGTTATTATTGTGCATGATATATGGTCCATTTATAACTGTTGTATACAATTCCTTTTATGAACCCTTGTTGTTGTAGATATTTTTCTAGTCTAGAATATCATGCTCCAGAGGCCTGTTTTAGACCATACAAGGCCTTCTTCAACTTGCAAACATAATCTTCATTCTCTGATAACTCAAATCCTTCTGATTTCTCAATGTAGACTTCTTCTTCTAGTTCCCCATTCAGAAAGGATGATTTCACGTCCATATGATACACTTTAATATTTTTGGAACATCCATATCCACGTACCAAGATATTTCAATTAAAATTTGGATGCTAGAAGTAGATCACATAACATCCATCGTCAATAGCATAACGGTAACCATTCGTAATATTTACATACACATCAATCCACATGTCCAAAATTTGAAGTGTCAATGTTAATATAGCTCCATAGATAATAAGAAAGTAAAATACAATTAAGAGATAAGTAATTCTAGCTTCCTAGGTCATAATAGGGCATTACATACACCCACCCTTTAGGAAAATTCATCCCAAATTTAAGGTCAAAAAAGGGAGGGATGATCTTGTTGTATGGTCTATGCATCCTCCCAAGTAGTAGATCCTGGGCTATAATTATCCCATTGGACCTTAACTTGGTCCACCAAATGGTGCCTCAGCTATCAGACCCAATGGTCCAATATGAATAATGGTTCGACCATAATGTTTCTTGCATTCAATACCTATAATTCCTTCCAATTCAGTTTGTGAGATTTGTTAGCAACATAATGTCATAGTATAGATACATGAAAAAAATCATGATTTTTATGCAAGTGGGATGGAAGTACAATACGATAGGCAACATGTCCAATTCTCTCCCCAATTTTAAACGACCCTAGAATTCAAGGTGACAACTTTGTTCCCTTCCCAAGCTGAATGGTACACTTATTATACATGATACGAATAAAAACATGATCTCCTACTTCATAACTTTAGTTAGTCCTATTTGTAGTATCATAACTCTTATATCTATCATCTGTCTCCTTTAATTGTTATCTAATATAAATATCCTACTCCACCATATCTTGAATTAATTATGGCCCTACTGTCACTCATTCCCCTAACCTTTCCCAACTCAATGGTGTCCTACATGGCCTTCCATACAGATATTGATAAGGAGGAACTTCAATCAAGCTATGAAAACTATTGTTGTAGGTGAACTCTACCAAAGGTATGTACTTCTCCAAATAGGTTTTATTATCCATAACATACATCTGAAGCATGTCTTCCATAACTTGATTTACACTTTCATATTTCCCATGTATTTCAGGAAGAGTAGGTTTGAACCAAAAAAAATGTCGTTTGATGCCTCAAAATGGATATGAAAGATTTCAAATATTTTTTGGACCCAAGTTTTCCGAATTGGAACCAACCATTGAAATGGCTTTGCACGTTGATTCATCCAATGTTTTCCACCCAAAAAGTACCAATATAGATGACAAATTATATAATGATCCAATGAAAATCACCTACACATCACCAATGTCACTTTTTGGTATAGTGATATTTAGAAAGAAATATATGAAGGCCCACATCACAAGATTAGGTCACTGTGATATGGTTTATAAACCATCATCAATTAACACAGTGATGAATTCATTTTAACTTGATCTATTTGTATTCATTGGGATGCATCTATCTGTAACACACCTAGTCCCCTAAGTAGAATTTAAGGAAATGGGGTAGTAAAATTTTGTTCACCTTTAGGGATTCCAAACTTATGTTTTTATGACACCATCATCTTCTACTCGATAAAATATTTCCAACGACTTTGATTTCATTTGAATCCAAGTTCTAGATCGAAATTTATGGCCTCTTGAAGTTTTTGGCCACTTCCATGCCACATGTTGATCATGTGGCATCCTAGCACACTTGTCCTCCTACGTGGAGATGACGGGGATTTCTTGGTGCATGTGACAGGTTTCATGGCATGGACATGGAATCAGCCACCTTTCACTTCAACAATATCTTATCATAATTCTTTCTTCTCCCCTCTCATTGCTATCAAAATCTTCCCATCGAGGTGTCCCCATGATGCTCTACTCTTCACGCTCTGATAACCAAATCCAATGGTCTTCCCTAAAAGATTGGATGGTTCTGGAAACCCAATCAAGGATGAATAGAGATTCATCAAACTCCATGGTCGTATTGCATTCCTTGTACACATGGAACCATTCTTTCCTAGATACATGACATGCATATTTCCCACAAATGTTTACCCATGAATATAAAAAAACTAGGCCACATGGCACCTTACATGCTTGACACATGGCACCACCTAAATTTTAACATGTAGAACCATCTGTATCGAACCTCTTAGTCCTTCAACTAAATATCTACGGTCCAAGTCATCAGGGGGACCCCTTGGACCTTGGTAGATCGATAGCCTAAAACCAGTCTTGGAGCTCCTCCTTCAGAGTGTATCTCTATGAATTAGTCTAAATAATACCTTGCAATGGACTATCTAGATTCCCCTCGACACTCTTCCATCTCATCAGATTCGATGATCCTATTTGCTTCTCAGATCTCCTCCCTCAGAGTATGTCACCACGACCCACTCTAAAAGTTCATTGCAATGGACAACCAGGTTCTCTCCTCAGAGCTCCTTCATCCCCAACTGATCAATGGCTAGATATTCTCCTCCAATCTCTTCCCTCAGAGTGTGTTTCCTTGATCCCATCCAACCAACCTCTTATGATGGATAGACAGGATATTCCCTCTAAGATCCTCCATCTTCAACAGATTGACGGTCAAATCTTCCTATCGAAGCTCTTTCATTGGAGTATGTCTTCATAACTTACTTCGAGAGATAATCTACAATAGATGGTCGAGATATCTTCATGAAAGACCTAACATTAGAGTTTTAGGGTAGATCTCCATAGGCCTCCCGACCCCTTTTTCATACAACTATTGGTCTCGGGCCCTTCCTAGGGAGACACTTGTCACCCCATGACACATTGATGAGACACATGGCCTAACCCATGATAGACATGTGGAGGGTCACATACACTTGGCATGACATACACATCACCATGGAAGTACTCATATTATGTTAAGCCCTAATATTGGCTCCTTACCCCTTAATTGGGGCATATTATATTAGTAATTTTATTTTATTTATGTTGGCTTTAGGCCATTAGTTGTAATTATACCTCCTAGTCTCCTATATATACCAAGGAGACATTTTTATTTGGAATCATCTTGTACTTGAACATTTAAGTGGGGTAAAAGGAGGTTTCCCCCTCGAAGAGGCTTATTATCTGAAATTATCTCTTTTTCAAGGCGTTGAGTACGTTTTCTGAGGTCTTTCTATGCTATATTTATATTTGGTTCTTAACATATGGTATCAAAGCTCAAGGTCTTGGGGTTTTGTTGTTACATCTGAGACGCCTTGAAATTTTCACTATAACTTTTTTTCTACAACTTTTCATAAGGAACAACTTGGAGTTTATTTAGTAGACGGATCAAGTTATGTTGGGTTCAAAATTCATCTCTTGAGGCCTTATACTTTCAGAGATATAGCCTATACAAGATAGGGTTTTGGAATCATCCTGAACAGAGTCATTGTGGAATTTTCGCTATAAAATCTTTTCTGTAACGTTTCAGACCCTTAAATCCAAAGGATATTTACAGAAATTAGTAAGGTATCTATGGTAAAAATTTAAGCTTCTGGGTCATATTAAATTTGTAGATACACCTTGTGTAAGATAGGGTATCTGACTAGTCCTATTGACTAGTCTCAAGAAGGTGTTCTAGGTAAAACAATCATAACTTCTTCCTAGAGTATCCAAATTGAGTGGGACTAGTTTCATTGGATTGTGGGTAGTCTTTAGTATTTCGAGGGAAAGTTTCATAATTTTATATCAATTATTTTGTGTGGGGCACGCTATACATTTGATATCTCCTGGAAAGGCCAAAAATCGACAAGTTGTGGGGAAGTTACTGTAAATTCCACTTGGCACATCTAATTTTGAGAAGACCCATGGAATTATAGAGAAGAAATATAAGAGAACTACATAAAATAATTTTTCATACCCAGAAGGGTCGAAACTTGGGAGATACAACAGAATAAATATTGTCTAGCAGAACCACCTCAAAATCAAGGTTCAAAAGTGATACTTGGCCAACATGCCACCCAAAAAGGGAACTTCTACACCAAATAAGCCTCCACAAAATCCTACTTGGACTCTTGATGAAGGTGAAGAAATGCGTAGGGACATAAATTATTTAAAAAAGAAGATAGTAACAAAAGATGAACTACAAGAGATGATGGAGGGTTTAAAAGGGGAGATCATGGAAGTATTGAAAAATTTCGTAACAGAGAAGACACCTGAAAGTGAAAATGCATCCCATGAAATTCATGATGAGGACACAAGGAAGGTGAATCAAGAATGGAGAAACTCCAACTTTCGTTTGAAGACCAACCATGTTACTAAGATTGATATGAGGAATTTTGATGGCAAGGACCCAATCACATGGATACTTCAGATGGAGCAATTCTTTGATCTCCATAATGTGCCACATACACAAAAGGTACAAATTGCTTCCTTGTATTTAGAACCTAATCAATTTGTATGGTATCGATGGCTTTGTTCTCGCAAATCACTCATCACTTGGAAAATTTTCACGGAAGAAATGATAGCACACTATGAGGATACAAGGAGCAATACCTTCTTTAGCCAATTGATAAATCTCAAGCAAAAGGGTTCAGTTACCGAGCACATTG
>JASDQU010105919.1:0-31748 GCA_032191745.1 Picea mariana | reverse complement strand
ACAAAAACTATTGATTATTTCTCATATATTGTGCATGGTGTATTGTGGTGTATTGGTGTAACTCTTATACCATTGTTCATTTCTCATTGGATATAATTGAATGGTTTAATTATAAGTTGAAAAAGGTTTTAAATTGTACTTGATACTAATTCACCCCCCTCTTAGTATCAACATGCATCACATTCTTGGAAAACTTCTTCTTCATCATTGTCTTTGGGTTTAATCATCAAAAGTACAAGGTTCTTACTAGAATTGACTATTCTCTTTATTTGTCCATCATTTGTAAGTGACAAATTCATCTTCTTTGTATGTGTTGTAACAATGTACTCAATTCCATTTTTGAACAAATGATATTTGTTCTCATGACGATGAAAGATGGCTCTCCTATCATTTAAATATGGGCTTCCCAACACAATACCACAAATATCCAAAGGAATAACATCAAGCTCTACCTCATCTATATAGTTTGCAGTGATGGCAAATCTAAGTTTACACCTTCTTGTCACATGCAATTTGGCATTGTCACATATCCATCCTAGAGGGTAATATTTAGGATGTGGAGTAGTTTCCAAATTCAATTTCTTGACAATGTCTTCATAAATGAGGTTTGCTTGTGATCCTGTATCAAAGAGAGTATCTATCTTGGTGTGTTTTGAAATTACCCTTATTTGAAAAATCTCTATTCTTTCTTTTTCATGTTGAGTTACATTAAGGCTACTACTACTTGAAGAACTAGTACTTGCAATATTATTCTTACCTTGAAAACCCATGGTTGTGATTTTTGTTTCATCTTCCAAATAAGATCCTAAATCTTGTTGTACAGTTGAAACAATGTTTGGTTTCTCTTTGTTGTTGAACTTTTTGGGCCTCTTTTTGTGATGAAGTTTCCAACAATGGTCTTCATAATGGCCATCCTTTGAACAATGTTTGCATGATATTTTATCTCTCTCTTTCTTTACTGAAACATTTTTATTTCCATTTCCTTCAAACCTCCTCTTTCCCTTGTCTCCATTATTAAAATACTTCAAGCTACCCTCTTGAGGTTCATTACTTCATCTTGCCTCTAAATGAGTTTCCTGTACACAAACTTCATTTAGATTTTAAGGGTTAAGAATAAGTATTGTATGCCTCAAGTAGCTATGCAAACCTCCAATGTATTTGAGTAAAGTTTCTTGAGAAGACAAATCGATACCCAAAACTAAATCTCTTCTCCTAAATTCTTGAGTGAAGCTTTGCACATATTTCCCTTTAGCTTGCCTAAAGTTTTGCCAATTCACAATAGCTTTCTGCATGTATGTTAATGGATAAAATTTCATTTTAATTGCAACAATAAAATCATTCAAAGAGGATAAAACTTTACCATGTTTATTCATGTCATCTTGAGTTTTGTATTCCCACCAAATGAGTGTTGCACTGTCCAATCTTAAAGAAGCACGCTGAATCTTAGTTTCATCATATGTGATTCTTTGTATCCTACAATACACTTCAATCTGACGAATCCAATTATCCAATTTCTCAACATTTACTTCTCCATTGTACATAGGCAATTCAAACTTAATATCAAACTTAAGCAAAGGATTTTGTAAAGGAGTTTTACCATGTTATTTTGGATAATTTGGAGGTGGTTGTGAAATGGTAGAAGAGGTGGAATATGGAGTTGAAGAAGGTGGAGAATCACCATTCCCTCCATTTCCCTTTGGAGTGTTGGAGCTTTCACCTTGCAATCTTGCATTTCTTTATTCAAACAAAACTTTGATCATCTCATTCATATCATAGAAATATTTTCTGAAAGTTTCCTCCTCTGAAGGAAGAGTTCCATGAATCTCCTCATGAGCCATACTTGGTGAATATCTTCTTGAATCTTGAGGTGATTTGATAGTTCTCCTTCTTGACAGTTGAGAACTTGGCTCTACAAGTTGACCTTCTCCTCTTGTGAGCTTGAACCTTGTAAGAATTAGAAAAACAAAACACTTGCAAACAATCAAGTCTTCAAACACCTATGCACTAATACCAATTGATCTGAAAATGAAGAAGACTTGTATCTTTTTTAAATTGCAAGTGTAAAAATGGTATGTGTTTGGGTAATTGGATCAAGTTACTAACACATAAATGAAATATTTTTAACACTTAATATGCACATAATAACCAATAATTAACAACCAATAGTAAACACATAACACAACAAATGATAAAGGAGTTCACCCCTCTCTTGGGCTACATATCATGGTCCAGCTTCCAATGGATCTTTTATGTTATTTTCTCAAAGTTCTAAATATAGTGATTTAAAGTGCTCAAAATTTCAAATAGATGGCTCCAATGGCTCCAGAACATCCAAAAACCCATATTTGGGCTCTTTCTGCACCTCGTTTGGCCAAAAAATGAAGAAGTTACACCTCCTGGAAGTTTTCCCCTTCAAGGTTGTTGTCTCTGGATCACCAATTCGCACCTGTGTGTGACTAAACTGGCTCCCACAGTGTTACTAGGACTAAAACCTAGAAAACACATGGATATCACAAATCGTGGCATATTGTCGAACAATTAGCATGAATAGTTCCCCTTAGAGCGATGGTGTTGGTCACATGGAGGGCCATATGGCCACATCCCAGTGCCTATCTTGGCCCATTTTGCAAGAATGAATGTTGGGATGACACATTTTCTGGCATGTGGACACTTTCCCGTTGGTTTGTTTTAAGTGTTAACCACTTGCACGCAAAAGATTACATAGTGGTCATATGTGATGCGATGGACTGGGGGTTGGGGCTTAGCCCCGACCCTTTTTTTCTGCCGACCACTCCTTGTTTTCAATTCAAATAAATTTAAACATGATATAGGGGTAAGTAACACTTGTAGGTACGCTGGTATCCTAGCCTACGTTAGATCTATTCCAACCTTGGAGGTCCTGGGTTTGACCCCTATGGACTCCATTACAATTATAATCTATAAACCAATGATGGGGTGCCATGTGTCAACCCCTGTCTGGGCCACATGGTACCTTCCCATTCACTTTCCCAATTCTACATGTCAACCAATCATCTGCCCACATTCCTTGCCACATAACCTGCTCAGTCAACATGTCAACTCAATACTCTGCATAGTGTCTGGTTTACATTACTTGCCACGAGTGGGTCCATACCCTGCCACGTCAGCATTGTATGAACTATACGGATTTTACAGTCAACAAAATTTTGCCTATTTGGAAAAATAAAAATAAAATGATATCTCACTCATATGAAGTCCATTTGGATCTGTTCAAGTTGCGTTGGGATCCTGAGGAAGAGGCCTACGCACGTGTCCGTTTTGAAGAAAATCCGAGCACTTTGATTTTTGAGAAAAATTTGATCCCCTAGATCAACGTCAACCACGTCAGCATGAGGAAACCTTCTTCCTATCCTCATCCTAAAGGATCGCTGAAATATATGATCAAATTTTATTTCAGTTGGTTCTGATGGACGATCGATATTACTCCATTGGATTCATGTCTTCAGGATATTTTCATCTCAGTGGTCTAAATGACCCTGAATAATCCACTACGATGATCAATCACGATATCTCCAAGTTATTTCTCGATGGATCTACGGACTAGATCACAACTTAGAATCTCCTTCGTTGTAGTTCTGTTATGAAATTGAGTATGGTTCTCTCCGACTATTACAACCTCCAATCTATAGTGGAGATATCTCTTTCCTTGGATTCAATGGTCGATGGATAAGTGTGATTCCTCAAGGGCATGGGGTCCGACAGGGGTCCCCCCCTTGGTCCTTCCTTCAATAATCGTCCAACACGTGTTCCTCCTAGACATGTTGGTGGTCTTGGTCAACAAGATATGTCGTGATGACATCATCTCATCACTTGGTCTCATTCAAATGAGAACATTATGATCTATGGTGGTAGTTTCTTCATGGGCCTTGTCCTGATGGATGGTCTAGATCATCCTTTAGATCCCCCTTTCAAAATTACTCCACTTCAACATCTAGGGTCATTCCAACCATGGGACTCCAATCATGTTAACCAAAGTTTATCCAATGGTCCATGGTCTCCAACAAATACTCCTCGATGGATCAATGGCCCTCGTTGATTTCAAAGTGTATACTCCACAAGTTTCACATCCAGCTCTGATGCATGACCTAGATATCTCCTCGAACTCTACCTAATATACAGTCTAGAATATTCCTCAGACCTCTCCCCATCAGGGTACTTGAAACCAAGGCTACTCCGACCCTCTAACTCTAGTGATGCTCACTATAGGAAAATCCAATAGTATTGATTATCTCTTAGAGCCGCTCTCCGATAGATTAGCGATCTATGCTATCTTAGGATGCATCATCTCCTCCATGTAACCTACTCTGATGGAGGGCCATGATTGATTCACGATGGCAAATCAATGGCTATGATTCAATGTTCTTAGAATACATGACTTCTTCATGATAACAATCCTATATTTGACTTAACCAATTCAGGGATACCTTTATGTTTACCACTGGGGTCCCCAAGTCTTCTAGACTCAGAATTTCCACCTTCAAATTGACTAGGGAATCCAAAACTCAAACTGTGGTAAGGATATCACATCCCTTCAAGAGGGATCACAGTACTTCCTTCCTCTCAGACCTCTCATGGGGTTCATAGTGTATAATTTTGGTTATCCTTTTATAGGAATCACACCACAATAATTGTTACAACCTTAATTCCCACCCTACAGGCCAGAGAGGATATCATCAGAGGATTAAGGCCCTAATACATCTTTTGCCTATGATTTCATACCTTTGCATACTTTTTTACCCTATTTTAGGCATCCTCATGGGACACCTAGCAAAAAGAAAGTGAGGCCCTCAATTCACACTAGTTTTGCAACTCGTGAGGCACTGTCAAGATTCTAGAATTGGGGAGTTATGAGGCAAGAGGCAAGACATGAGTTATTAGTGGCTAGGACCTAGGAATTCACATCATTTGAGTTTCTAGTGGCCTCTAAAAGATCTATAAGCCTCCTCCAAGAGATATATAACAAAGGAAAGTATTTGGAAATAGAAATAAGAATTCAATAGCAAGGTTATGCTGCCAAACTACAAAAGTATTCATCCAAGAAGTCATTGGAGCCTAACATGACCAAGGAGTTGTAAGGAGAAGCAAGGAGCAAGGAGATTGAAGGAGCCTATATCAACCCTTGAGGTATGTTATCTTGATGTAAGTTCTTGTTTTTAATCAATAGATCATTTGGGTTTCCCTTTGAATGTTTGACATTGATGTATAAATGTTCATATCTGATCTTGCAGATTATATATCAGGTTAGATTCAATCTAGATCTAGGATTCTAACATTGGGAAGAAAGTATAATGGTTCAATACCAATTCAATCACTAAACTTGCATACATACCCATTTTAAATATACAGGAATCTAACCATATTATATAGTGTTTATTTTTCTATTAGGGATAATATGAGATGATATATGATTGATGTATTATTACAATGATGAGTGTTCCATATATAGAGAACATATGTTGATCATCCATGAAAGGATGTGTCCCTTGGATAATCAATAACTATTTATTATTATTATTACTTATTATATATATTATTTAATGATTGATAATTGTATTATTAATTATTAATTGAGGAGAATGTCTTTTTGATGTTGTATAAACATAAACAATTCCTCTCAATGAGGGAGACATTATGCATCACACCAAGATTGTCTTTGAAGTATACAAACTTCACCCTAGACTCATGACACATGTCTATCAGTTGTTGGAGATGTCTCTCTCCCACCTGGATCGAGGCAAAAATCCCCCTACGACTCTCCCTTTAATCCAACTGACTCTCTCTGAGATCAGATTCACTCTAGTTCATCATGTGATAGCATATAGCTTCTTGAGTATTTATCATTCCTAGTCAAATTAGCATGAATAAGGAGAAATACTAAACCTAGGTCATTGAACACAGGTACACCCTTGTGAGTGAGTGTTAGCCTGATGCTAACTGACACATGGAAAACATCTCAAGTACATAGATTCCATATCACTTCTTGTCATGATAAATGATGCAGGAGCATTGCTCCACCTCAATAATGCACCCCCACATCAGTGCGCATTCAAGGAGGGGAGAGGTGCCAACCCACTCATTTCACCCCAAATTTAAAATTTCAAACTGTATCTTAATGAAATTAAATGTTGTAAGTCTTAAGTAGAGTCAAGTTATTTCATTTGTAAAGGTTGGAGATAAGGTGGCCTTTAATAGGCCTAAGTTGTACATATCTTGAGCATGGCGTCGGAATTGAGATATTGATGTTCATTCAATATAATTAATGAGAGTTACATGAGTTGGAGGGAAAGGCTCAAGGAGAACCTATTTTGTAAGGAGATATTTGTATTATATTTCAAGAGGAAGTTAAGGGGTAAGGATATTAGGAAGAGAAGAGAGTTGAGACTCAGTTGGAGTCTGAGCTTACCCATATTTTAAATAGACATTCATATTAATATAAAAGATAACAGTTTTTCCTGCATATGATTCTGTGTGTTTATGTGTTTTATGAATAAATGCCATATGTGTGTTCATATGCATATGTTGTATATGTGTATGAATAGTTTCCATATACAGGATGAAGATAGATTCCACTATTTTTTTGAGAATTGTTGAGTTGTTTTGGGTTCTTTAGGCTGTGCAAGGAGTGCACAACAGGGTATTGAAACTTTGTAGCCAACGCAAGGAGTGTGCATATAAACTCTTTCAAGTCAGAGAAGAATGTGTTGGGAGGGTGCACCAAAACATTCACAATATCAAGAGGAGCCTCAAAGTTACCGAATAAATTGGAGGAGAGACTGTGCATAAGAGGCACAGAGAGACAAAATTGTTGAGGATTTTGTAGAGCTCTGCCAGATGGGCATTGAGCAGGTGCAAGTTTGTACAAGTGAACTCTATTTCGAGTTCTCAGAAGAGAAGTGTCAAGGAGGAGGACACTCATAAAGTTTCTGAACACTCTATAAGATCAGCAAGGAGTTCTTGAGTAGAGGGTGGAAAGAGAGCACAGATATTCGTTCACAGAACAAAAGGGGTAGAGACCTTTGAGGTATGAGCAGTTGAAGCTCAAGGTGAAATAGAGTTGCTGAACAGTTTGGAGGAAGACCTGTGCAAGGAGTGCACCAAGCCGACACTTAGACAAAGTGTTGACAGACAACTATATGAAGTCCAGTCAAGCGCAAGGAGTGTGCCAGAGGTAAAGTAGTTTCACTTTACAAGCTCATGAGGAAGAGCGTTGGGTTGCCAAGAGGGCTCACCAGTAGATAAAAATCGAAAGAGAAGCARTGCAAGTTTTCACAGTGAAAGCGCAAGTGTGTGCTAGAGCCAAGGTCTAGTTACATTGGAAAACACTTAGAAGGGATAGTGTAAGGTGTGCGCCGGTGATGGACTTTCTTTAAGTCCCAAATCCCAGRAGAAGAAGTACAGATGAGACCCAAGTATCCCGGTTTGTAGGAGGATAAAAAACCGTAGCCTTTGACATTTGAAAATTCTTCCAATTCATAATTTTACAGARTCTCGGGAGAATTAGTGGAAATAGTCATTGAATCGATCTGCAGGGGGAGATCTGGACTACTATATTCACGTCCAGATAGGAGGAGTGCACCAAAGAGGAAAACAGACCCTAGCCATCGGATATGGGCATGAAGGACCAACAACCATTGGATCCAGGTAAAGTGAACACACCTTAAACTTTTCAAAGTGCACAAGAGAATGGGATAGTCGAAGTCCCAAAGTACCAAATCCAGTCGGGACCCTGAATCATCAAGGTTGACAGGTGGCGGAAGATCGAAGAAGAATTTTGGGAGGAAGAGATTCAAGTAAAAATGGTGGAGGTGAAAATGGAATCGCCAAAGAGCTGAAGGATGAAATAGATTATGGTCGTTGGTCACCAGGAGGTACGTGTCAACCGATCCAAGACTTTGGGGAAAGTCACTTCGGAATATTTCAATTGTGGAGTGTGACAAACTCCCGAAGGACCAAAAGATGAAGTAGATCACAACTATCCATTGCGAAGGACATGTGGTGAGAGATCCAAAAGTCCAGAGTTTTAACGCTTCAGGAGGAAGAATTTGAATGAAGTTGAGGAAATCTCGAAGATCCGAGAGTCAAAGTATATCCTGATCGTTGATCGTTAGGAGGGACGTGGAAGCAGATCCGAGAGTTTGTGGGATAGAGATACGGGAGAATTTGCACAGAGAAAAGGGAAAAATTGTCGAAGTCGTGAAAGGTAAAGAAATCCAGACTGTTGGATATGGGAAGGAGTACGTGGTAGAAATCCACACACTTCGGAGGAGGAACATTTCGAAGAAAAGTGAGTAATGTGAAGATAAAATAGTTGAAGCCCGAAATAGTGAAGTAGATTGCAACAGTTCATTGCAAAGGGTATGTGGCAACTGATCAAGATATTCAAAGGTTTACATGGGGTGAATCGATTTCTTCATAGTCGTGGGACTGGAGGAGATCTGGACTATTAGTTCTAGGAGAGCCACATGGAGGCATATTATGGATTTCGGGAAACCCATACCCTGGAGGAAAGTGAAGGTCAAGGGTCACAAACCTTTGAAGCCCAAAATCGTGAAACGATCTCAGTCGTTGGTCTGGTTGGACAAGTGTCACCAGATCCTGCACTTCAAAGCAGAAGCACTCTAGAGGAATTGGAACGTGAAGGTGTGAATAATCCCGAAGGCTAGAGTCATGAAGTCATATTAATCATTCTTTAAGGAGGATGCATGGCAGAATATCTGCCAATCCATAGAAAATTCACTCCGGATAAAAGTGGATTTGGATGGCGTGAGAACTCCCAAAGGTCGGAGCATCAGAGTCCATCCAAGTCATCCATCGAAGTTGGAAATGTGTCAACAGATTGTGAACTTCATATAATTGTGACTCTAGGGGATTTGTGGAGAGGTGGATTCATAATTTCCCAAAGCGTCGAAGTCCGAAGCATTGAGGGTCGTAGATCCCAAAGGAAAAGCGYAGACCATTGATCTGTAAGGGGACGCATGGAGGATGGAGGTTCAATCCATTGGATAGCCACTCCTAAGGATTTGTGGAGTGTGCACAAGGATTCATCCGATGCCCAAATTTTGAAGAAGGAAACTGAGCCTCYGATCTCAGAGAGGAACAAGGACCATGGATCTTGTTCCATGGTTTCGAAAGATTGTGATTCCAGAAACAGTGGTTGCAGGGTGAGGAGATAAATGTTGAAGCACAAAGACCAAAATGCTTAGTGGGAAGTTTAGGCCTAGGTCAGATCTCGATGTCACTTCAAAGGAGAGGGGAATAGCCCAAAGAGCTAGCGCCCATTAGTCAAAATTCAGAAGGAGAACAGGGTCTTAGAAAAATCTCATGGGTTACCTAAGACCTACGCCTTAGGGAAAAAGGGCTTGTGTAAATTGTCTTGGGTTCTAGCATGGGCCCGAAGAGCTAATTCAGCTCAATCTTTTGAACTATCCTATACTGATAGGTCAATCATCCCCGTGAGAGAAGGCGGGTCTTCGTCAGGTGCTATCAAAGCTTAAAATTTGTCTGCAGATCGTAGGCAAAGGTGAAGAGGTGAAAAGAGATAATTTGACAACATAAATTAGTATCAAGATGTTGATCTCATATATGGATAATAGTGTGATGCTCTGTAAATATTGTTGCAAGGTGTGAAACAAATGATAGACAACTATGAGGTCTGAAGGCAGAGGAGGAAGATGACTATTCAAGGCCATGAGTGTGGTCAAGGAAAGGACTGCCAATAGAAAAAAAAAAAAGAGATGGATAAATATCTCAAGGAAATAAGAGCAGATATGGAGAGGCTAGCATGGAGGATGCAATAGGAAGCAGAGGTACACTCGAGGTATGAATGGTCTTTGAACAGGAAGGCAAAATGGCCTATTCAAAACTTGTTGGCCAGAAAGCAGCAACATGTAGTAAAGAGGTGGCGAGGCATGCTGAAAACCTCAGTGACATAGAACATGAGATGGTTTACATCTGTGAACCAAAGATTGGGAGGAACCTAAGTGACGAGGAGGAGATGAGATCAGCAAGAGATCTCATGAATTACTAGGAAGGCAGAGATAAATTCTTAGATTAACAGATGGGAGATGAGAAAAGATCAAGTAGAGATATCGTAGATTTCTAGGTGGGAATAAGATGAGATCAATGGAGGATATCATGAACTGCCAGGAGGGAAGTGATGGAAAATCAATTTTCTAGGTGGGCAATGAGATGAAATCAATTGATCTCATATACTGCCAACAAATCATAGGGTAAATCTCATATTTCCAGATGGACAAGGGAGGATAAATGAACTCAGCTAGGGCTTCATATCAACAAGGAGACTTGATGGAGGATGATCATATATGCATTTTGATTATTGGGGGTGTTATCGCATAGTTTGTAGCTAGGTCAAATGGCTAGAAGGTAGAGGCCAAAATGGCATAACAGGAACCTACCCCACCCAATGTCACCACAATGGGGAGGTTCTTTCTATTCAGGGAGGTTATCCCAGGGGAGACATCCCCGATAACCTGGGGTTTTGAAGAGGCCAAAGTATAAAGGTCAAAGTAAAAGTTCCTCCTCACAGGTTACCACCAAGATTAGATATTCTGGCTAATCAACCAATAATGAAGTGTAGCCCCAAATGAGAACACCTGCCTGGAACAAGCCAATAGCAAAATAATATATGCAAGCTATAATTCAGTGGGTTGGTACTTCATATAACTATCTGATATCAATATGTAAGCAATTAAAACAATAGATATCAATGAGATCAACGTTTATCAATATAGCAGTGGAGTAATATCAATTCATCAATAAATATTAAGATGATTTAGCCAACAATTTATTTAATCAATCCCTTACTCAATAAATGATTTAAAACACCATCTAATTGCTTATCAACAGAAGGTGCTGCGTCAAAATAGAATAACCAAGAGTGACGTCATCCTAATTATGGTTAGTTAGTTAGTTAGGGTTTCAAAATTAAGAGTTTAAAGAGTTGATTGGCCACTATCACTTCAACGTTGGGAAGCTGAGATCAATGCCTAAGGGTAAATGGAGTCAATTAAAGAGAGGATGCAAGGTTGAAGGGATAAAAGGTTAAGGACAAGAGGGAAGGGTTCTAGGGTGCTGTAATGGTAGGGCCTTAGAATCAAAACCCTAGGGGAAAGAGGCTCACTCCTGTGTTTCTTAAGCAAGGCCTCGTGCTCTTTCCTCCTTCCTTAGGTTAAACTTGGCAAAATGGCTAGCATAAAAGATAATTCAAGACAAGATAGTGAGGTGAGGGAGAGTGTTGCAATGGCAAGGCCTTATCACCAAACCCTAGAAGTAGGACGACCCTAGGTGTAGATATCCTAGGCCTGGGATGTCTCCTCCTTCTTGTTTCTTAAAAGGCACGGCTAGCATAGGGGAAGAAGTAAAAAGAGTGTAGCAATGGATAGGCTCTTCCTTCCTTCTTCAATGGCTGAATATTTCTCTTTTAGGGGACATGAAACAAGGACCTACTTGTGTGCTTGTCACCTAGGGTTTTAAATCAGCAAAGTTTATAAATAAATGCAAGAATATAAGCCTACAACCATTCAATTAAGAATTTTTGTAGAAAAACACTAATATATCATGAAGAAATAACATTGCAAACCGTAGTTGTAAAACTTCCTTAAAGAGAAGTGCCAAAAATGCCAAGAAAATCCTTGCTTCAACAAGTGCACCTCAATTAAAAGATGAAATACCCCAACAAGGGCGCAAAAATTAGATCTCACAAGAGAGTGAGTTGTGTGTTCTTTTCAAAATGAAGGAAAAACTCTTCAATATATACTGTATCATGACCTTTTAATTAAATTTAGGTCATTAAAAATAGCCGACAAGGCTACAAACAAAAATTATATTGTTTTTACATTAAATTGTCAAATTAAAACCCTAATTGAGCATAAGCAAGACATCAAGGCCTACTTAGGGAGACGTTAGCCCCTTTTTAAGGAAAATGCAGCACAAAATGACAAAACGTTGGCCCTCTTGGGGCCTCCCAATCATGCCACACATGCCAGCTGCTCTGTCAAACTGTCATACGCTCAAGGTGACGTCAATGGCTCCTAGGTGATGTCCTGGGCCATCAAAGGGAAACGTTCCACTAGAAGTAGGTCAACCCCCCTAGGATGGGCTCAACCAAAGTGTCCCTGATGGAATGTCCTTCTTCTCATGTGAAAAAAATTGATCAAACATTGTTCTATCTCTACCCTGATGGGGTCCCAACAACCATTTGATGGGCTCTTCATCCCCATGGAGGTCTGAACTAATCATCTCCCCGTGTGTACCGGTCCAACTGGTACCTACCTGTCGGGCATGGTCTTGCACATCAAAAACTTCGCCCTCCATGGGCTCATTAGTCACAGGGATCATAGCAATGTTAATCATGTCTCATCATTAATATTATCAAACATATGCATAAAAACCATGATATATCATTCAATAGCTCAAATATATTACAAAGACCTATAATACAAGGCTGACGAAAAAGACAAAACACCCTATTGGGCTAATATCCATAAGGAAAGGAAAGTCTCCAAGGGGTATCATCAAAGCCATGTAAGACGAGGTGATGTGGTCAAGGGATGTCCAGACATATGGGTAGAGTGAGAGATATGGATGCATGATATTACCTGTGGGTGCCTTTGTAGAAGGTGAGTTGTACCCATCATGGATGCAATTTTTTCCATGCCCTTTATTGCCTTTATTCTTTTCTTTTCTTTATTTGATTTTTATTTTTATTTTTATTTCAAGGACTANGAGGTGATGTGGTCAAGGGATGTCCAGACATATGGGTAGAGTGAGAGATATGGATGCATGATATTACCTGTGGGTGCCTTTGTAGAAGGTGAGTTGTACCCATCATGGATGCAATTTTTTCCAAGCCCTTTATTGCCTTTATTCTTTTCTTTTCTTTATTTGATTTTTATTTTTATTTTTATTTCAAGGACTAACTAGAGGACACTGCCTTGGCATGGTGACCAGAGCTGGCAATGTTACCCACAAGCACTTTCACAGATATGATAATGCTGGCTCGTCATGAGTCCCCCTTTCCCTTGTCCATGCAACCAAAGGTCACTACCTTGGCGTGGTAACCAGATAATGGCAATGTCATGCTGTTAGATACCCATGAACATAATAGGTTGGCTCATGATGAGACTTCCTATCCTCTTGGCTAGGTCTTGTTTTTGTTATTTTTCTTCGGGTCCCTCTTATTTCTTGCTGACAGGATTTTTACTGCCTTCTCAGGGATCCTTGGGTGAGGCATCTCTAGGTTTCATTCTTTATGGCTTTTATATTTTACCAGCTGCTTTTACCTTTTGGGCCTTTAGCCCCTTCTTCCCACGAGATAAGGTGCAACCCCACAAACAGATCATTCTAATGCACGGACTAGGGGAACAGGATAGATGAGCAAGAGATAAGATGAAAAGTGATGATATGATGGGAGCGGATGATGGCTCTTTAGAAATTCCCCTGGTGGCAAGCCAAAACCTATGGGTATAGGCTTTCTAGGACACCCTGTCAATCCCCCCAACCATGGTCAAGTGGGTTAATGTAAGATCCAAGTAGTTGTTAGAGATAAAAGGAGTAAGATGCATATATCTAAAGGTTATAATGATCAAAAGTGACACATACCATGATACCTAGACCAATTACCTCATGGAGGAAGAGCCTTCTCCAATACAAGAATAGGCCGATGGTGATGGATGTTTCTATTGCTAACAAGACAAATCTGATGAAAGAAGAGAAGGCTGGGCCCTCTAGGGCCATGCTCAGGTCAATCCTTCTCTCAATACTCCATGTCTAGGACCTGTGGGCCTCGAGACATGATCTCCTAGTTATCCCATGAAATCAGGGATAACATTTGGCTCCAACTCAGGGACATGTGCTCACCGTAGAGCGCATGAGAGCCTCAACATCTCTGGAATAACCTTCAAACCTACTCAACTTGATAGGGTCATCAGTAACAAAGGTGGGGTGGTATTGCCACCCCACATATATAGACACACACACACACACACACACACACACACACACATATATATATATAACTGAAATAAAACAGTCAATATGCAAGTGTGGAAGCAAACTAACATGAAATGAAAATGGTATAATACATGAAGAATGCCTACTGACCTTCACTCACCTGTGGATTTAGGTCCCACCACCTTGGTGGGGTGTAAGGAGGTGCCCTCTGATAGGTAATGGGTGCCTTCTTCCTTCCAAAGTGAACAAGTAGTATGAGTTATCAATTAATTCCATTCCAACTTTGAAGGGTCCAAGCCATGACTACGTGCTTCCTTTTACATTAGTTGGCTCTACTTTCTGAGTATCCCACATCCATACCATATCTCCCTCCTTGTACTTTTTGACTTTGTATTTGGTCGTTCCTTGAACAACCCTGGTGTATTGTACTGATGGAGGTGGGTGGGTTTCTACTGTAAAAACTTCTTGTTGAGATGGGCGGATTTGCACGTCATGTTCATTTTTCTTTAATATCTTCACTGTCCAAACTTATTTGTTCTTGAATTCATCTAGGAGTAGCTGATATTCTTCTTTCTTGGGCCATTCGATTTGATCAAAGTCTTCTTCTGTCGCAAAGGGCATGTCTTCTGGAGAATATTTTTGAAGAGTTTGTACCATATCGTTCTGTGTTTTGTCATCATTGGTGGGATGGAAAATATATTGCACATGATCCCTAGTTATTGGCACATTAAGTAGACATCCCATTGTTCCATATTTCAAAGGTAATCGTAAAAAGGTGAGGCCCATCTCAAGGGAACTGCCTATCATTGTGCCAAACTTCATAGATAATAACATTCCCCACACGTCTGGGACATCAACCACCACAATGTCAATGTGGACTATCTTATCTGGATATTCCTTCAGGCATAATTCAACATTTTCAACCACCCCATGTGTGGGTATTTCTTTAGATTCGAAACCACACACATTCTTGTAAGGCCTAGTGACCTTCAAACCCACTTGTTGCATGACTTTAAGAGACATCATGTTAGCACCAGCACCTGTAACTAGCATGCAATTGTTGAGATTTTTGTTGTTCATTGTCAAAGTCATGAAGAAAGGAGGGTTTTCACCATATTGGACCTTGAAATGGTTATCTTGCAACATAATAGGTGGGTCCATAGGTTCATCTTATCCCAAAAAGAAAGTATCAAAGCGTTCCTTGATGGATGGGATCTTGACTGCTTCTCTCAGGGGAAAATTCACATGCATCTTTGATAACACCCCTTTGAAGTCAAAATTTAGGTCAACCTTAGCAGGCTTGGATGTCTTGGGAAGAAGTATCTCCAAAGGCAGGGGCTTTACCTGATCAAAAATAGGTTGTTTTGAGTTCTTCCTTTTGTATACTTGGACTTCTTGTTTCTTTAGCTTTTCTCATGATTCTTGATCCAGGTTGTTTATCACCGCCATCCTTACTGCTATGGCTGCTTCCCTTATGACTTCTTGATGTTCTATATATGTGATATTTATCTTAGGGAAACCCATGAAGCAATCCATGTTGTTGACTTGTTGATGGCCAGCGTTATAAGGACATTCATGCTCCCAATGTGCTTCACTGCACTCCAGGCACCAAGGATTTTCATCAACAACATTCATAGGAGCCAAGGTATTTGGAACTTCGTGCTCATTCTTTGTCTTGTAAAATTGGTTCCCTTTCTGGAATTGTCCTTTGAACGGGGGCCTAGGTGCTTGGATCTGGGATTTTTCAAGTTTGACAATCGGGCTCATCATTTCTTCTGGATTCTTTATGATGCCATCCATGCAGGCTTGTAATTTGTTGATACTGGTGCAGAGATCTGAAGTAGGCTCAACATTGTGTACTATTTTCTGCTTGGTGTCTATTCTCCCACTCGGGTTAGCAAAAGGCTCAATTTTAGATGAAAGGAAGTTCCCTTCTATATTGGTGGTGAGTTCTTGGGATTCTTGAATGGATTGGGGGTTTTTGTCTCTAAGAAGATACCCTAGTTGGCGATTGAAAGATCTGGTGTAAATATGGACAAGGTAGTCATCTTTCGGGTGATGGCTTGCGGGAATTCTTTGTAGCAATGTCTCGAATCTGGTGTGAAACTCCCGAATGGACTCATTTTCATACTAGCAAGGCTATTTAGTTGAGTGAGAAGCATATTAGGGTCTTCTTTGATACTCCAGCTTTTGAGAAAGGCCTCCTCAAGTCTGCCCATGGTTTTGATGCTTCCATCAGGAAGGTTGAGGTACCAACACCTTGAGGCATCATAAAGAGTAGTGGAGAACAACTTCATGACCAAATATTCAGCATCATCACTGATGGGGTGAAGTTTAAAGAATGCCCAAAAGCTGCTCATATGATCTTCGGCATTGATGGCATCAGTATCGGTAAATTTAGGAAACCACTTCTCATACATGGGTGGCATTTGCCTAGGGTAGCCTGGTATGGCTGACATGTCTAATGGCCTGAAAAGGGTAGATGACCATTGTCTTTGATTGTTGGATGGGTTCGTTGTAGTGGTATGAGAGGTAGACATGATTCTTAAAGGAAGGATCTTCCCGAAAAGTGATTTGACAACAGGAGAGTTTAAGGAAGGCTTCCTTCTGAAGGACAAAGGAGGATTGTTGAATCTCCTTCTAGTTTATGGAGTCGCCAGATAATTTACTTAAAACTACCAAAGAAAAGGGGAAAAATGCCCTAGTGGAGTCGCTAGGTAAGCTTGTAAGAAAAGGTCTTTGATTCAAGGCTTACCGAAAAGGTTTGTCGTTTGAGGAGAATTGACTTAGTGTTCCCCGGAAACGGTGCCAAAATGTTATCACATAGTTTCTAGATAGGTCAAATGGCTATAAGGTAGAGGCCAAACTGGTAAAACAAGAACCTACCCCACCCAATGTCACCACAATGGGGAGGTTCTTTCTATTCAGGGAGGTTAGCCTAGGGGAGATGTCCCCAGTAACTTGGGGTTTTAAAGAGGCCAAAGTATAAAGGTCAAAGTAAAAGTTCCTCCTCACAGGTTACCACCAAGATCAGATATTCCATCTAATCAGCCAATAATGAAGTGTAGCCCCAAATGAGAATACCTGCCCAGAACAAGACAATAGCAAAATAATATATGCAAGCAATAATTCAGTGGGTTAGTACTTCATATAACTATCTGATATCAATATGTAAGCAATTAAAACAATAGATATCAATGAGATCAACATTTATCAATATAGCAGTGGAGTAATATCAATTCATCAATAAATATTAAGATGATGTAGCCAACAATGTATTTAATCAATCCCTTACTCAATAAATGCTTTAAAACACCATCTAATTTCTTACCAACAGAAGGTGTTGCATCAAAATGGAATAACCAAGAGTGAGGTCAGCCTAATTATTGTTAGTTAGTTAGTTAGGGTTTCAAAATTAAGAGTTTAAAGAGTTGTTTGGCCACTATCACTTCAACGTTGGGAAGATGAGATCAGTGCCTAAGGGTAAATGGAGTCAATTAAAGAGAGGATGCAAGGTTTAAGGGATAAAAGGATAAGGACAAGAGGGAAGGGTTATAGGGTGCTGCAATGGCAGGGCCTTCTAATCAAAACCCTAGGGGAAAGAGGCTCACTCCGGTGTTGCTTAAGCAAGGCCTCGTGCTCTTTCCTCCTTCCTTAGGTTAAAATTGGCAAAATGACTAGCATAAAAGATAATTCAAGACAAGAGAGTGAGGTGAGGGAGAGTGTTGCAATGGCAAGGCCCTATCACCAAACACTAGAAGCAGGATGACCCTAGGTGTAGATATCCTAGGCCTGGAATGTCTCCTCCTTCTTGTCTCTTAAAAGGCAAGGCTAGCACAGGGGAAGAAGTAAAAAGAGTGTAGCAATGGCTAGGCTCTTCCTTCCTTCTTCAATGGCTGAATATTTCTCTTTTAGGGGACATGAAACAGGGACCTACTTGTGTGCTTGTCACCTAGGGTTTTAAATCAACAAAGTTTATAAATAAATGCAAGAACATAAGCCTACAACCATTCAATTAAGAAGTTTTGCAGAAAAACACTTACATAGAATGAAATATTCTTGCAGAGAGGCTTTTTATTGCCTTCTCGGGGATCCCTGGGTGAGGCATCTCTAGGTTTCATTATTTATGGCTTTTATCTTTTACCAGCTACTTTTACCTTCTGGGCCTTTAGCCCCTTCTTCCCACAAGATAAGGTGCAACCCCACAAACAGATCATCGTAATGCCTAGTCTAGGGGAACGAGACATATGAGTGGGAGATAAGATGAAAAGTGATGATATGATGGGAGCAGATAATGGCTCTTCAGAAATCCCTCCGGTGGAAAACCAAAACCTATGGGTACAGGCTTGCTAGGACACCCTGTAAATACCCCCAACCATGGTCAAGTGGGTTAATGTAAGATCCAAGTAGTGGTCAGAGATAAAAGGAGTAAGATTCATATATCTAAAGGTTATAATGATCAAAAGTGACACATACCATGATAATTGGACCAATTACCTCATGGAGCAAGAGCCTTCTCCAATACAAGACTAGGCCGATGGTGATGGATGTTGTTGTTGTTGACAAGACAAATCTGATGAAATAAGAGAAGGATGGGCCCTCCAGGGCCATGCTCAGGGAAATCCTGCTCTCAGTACTCCATGTCTAAGACCCATGGGCCTTGAGACATGATCTCCTAGTTATCCCATGAAATCGGGGATAACAGGGGGAATTGAGATATTCCTTCCAAATAGCCAAGTAGAGACCAATGCACATGATGAAAGTGAAACATAGGAAAGACAACCAGTTTTGACTGTCATAGAGGAGAAACAACAGACATCAGAATCTTCCCAAGCAACAGTAGAGGAGAGACAACCAATTGTGACTGTCATGGAGGAGAAGGAGTAGATACTGACATCTGCCCCAATAGAAGAAGAAGATCATTCAACAAAATTTCTCAAAATTTTCATCCACGAAGCTCAATAGTAGGTGATTGCAGCACTGGAGTCTGCAGCAGAAGAGGAACAAGACAACATAGAATTTGTTGAGATGTATGAAGAATTGGAAGCCCTTGAGAGAAGGATGATGGTGTAGAGAAAACACATCCAATAGATCAGGTTGGAAATGGGTGAAGGAGCATACCATCCTAAGGAGAAGTTGGAGGAAGCTGGAGTTGAACCAACACAAGAGGAGCTGACAGAAGCTAACTTGTCAGAGGAGGGAGCTGAACAGAAGCTCATTAAGGAGGCTGCAGAATTTGAATCTATAAGGAAGTGGTAAGTCAAGGCCACAGAAGAAGAAAACACCATGGGGAATCAGTATGATATGCCCTTTGATGTGTATGAGGAATAAGAGTTGCAACCGATCAGACTGAAAAAAGAAGAGCTAGCCAACAGAGCAATTGGAATAACTCATAGAGGAGGTAAGGAGGCTCATGTTGAGGTCAACACAAGTAACTTCCAGCAAGGATAAGCTAAGCAGAAGGAATCCTACAAGAGCAACATAGAAGCAATTACAATAGCCGCAGATTAGAGGACCATGAGGACAACTCCAAAGCAGAGTTTGGGATCTAGGAGGATTTCAACACTGGGACAGAGGAGCTCATGAGCAAGAAATCATGATTTTCCCAGAAGTGGAGTATGATGTAGGAGCAACGCTCCACCTCAACAATGGACCAACACATCAGTGTGCATTCAAGGAGGGGAGAGGCGCCAGCCCTATCATTTTTCCTGAAATTTAAAATTTAAAATTGTATCTTAATGCCATTAAATGTTGTAAGGATTGAGCAAAATCGAGTTATTTCCTTTGTATAGGAAGGAGATAAGGTTACCTGTAATAGGCCTGAGTTGTATAGATCTTGAGCATGGCCTCAGATCTGAGATATTGATGTTCATTCAATATAATTAATGAGAGTTAGGTGAGTTGGAGGGAAAGGATCGATGAGCCCCTCTTTTCTAAGGAGATATTTGTATCAGATTTCAAGAGGAAGTTAAGGGGTAAGGAAATTAGGGAGAGAAAAGAGCCAAGACTTAGTTGTAGTCTGAGCTTACCCATATTGTAAATAGACATTCATATTAATATAAAATATAACATTTTTTCCTGCATATGATTATGTGTGTTTATGTGTTTTATGAATAAATGTCATATGTGTGTTCATATGCATATGTTGTAGATGTGTATGAATAGTTTCCATCTGCAGGATGAAGATAGATTCCACTATCTATTTGAGAATTTTTGAGTTGTTTTGGGTTCTTTAGACTGTGCAAGGACTGCACAACATGGCATTGAAACTCTGTAGACATTGCAAGGAGCGTGCATCTGAAATGTTTCGAGTCAGAGAAAAACGTGCCAAGAGGGCACACTAGAACATTCACAATATCAAGAGGAGCCTAAAGGTTATTGAATACCTTGGGGGAGAGACTGTGCAGGAGAGGAACAGAGAGCCAAAATTGTTAAATATTTTGTAGATATCTTCCAGGAGGGCATTGAGCAGGTGAAAGTGTGCACAGGTGAACTCTATTTCGAGTTCTGAGAAGAGGAGTGTCAAGGAGTAGGACACTCATAGAGTTTATGAACACTCTGTAAGCTCAGCAAGGAGTTCTTAGACGAAGTGCACTAGGCCAACACTTAGACAAAGTGTTGAAATAAAAACATATGAAGGCCATTCAAGCACAAGGAGTGCACCAGAGGTACAATAGTTTCACTTTACAAGCTCAGGAGGAAGAGCGTTGGGTCGCTAAGAGGGAACACCATGAGATAAAACTCAAAAGAGAAGCGATGCATGTTTTCACAATGAAAGGGAAAGTGTGCACTAGAGCCAAGGTCCAATTATATTGGCAAAAGATATGAAGGGATAGAAAAATGTGTGCGTCAGATAAGGACTTGTTTCAAGTGCCAAAGTTCAGGAGAAGAAGCACATATGAGACCCAAGTATCCGGGTTCACAGGAGAATCAAAGGATAAAGCCTTTGACATTTGAAAATTCTTCCAATTAGAAAGTTTATAGAAGCTCAAGAGGAGGAGTGACAACAACCATTGAATCAAGATACAGGGAGATATCTGGACCGCTAGATCCACGTCCAGACAGGAGGAGGGCATCGAGGAGGAAAATAGATCCTAGCCATCGTATCTAGGAATGAAGGGCCAACAACCATGGGATCCAGGTATGGTGCAGAAACCTTAATATTTTCAAAGTGAATAGGAGAATGGGATAGCCGAAGTCACAAAGCCAGTCATGACCGTCCATCGTCAAGGTTGATAGGTGGTGGAAGCTCAGAGAAGGAGTTCGGTAGGAAGAGCTTCGGACAAAAACTATCAAGGTGAAAACGAAATCGCCGAAGACCCGAAGGCTGAAATAGATCCTGGTCGTTGGTCACCAGGAGGTACGTGTCAATAGATCTAAGACTTTGGGGAAAGTCACTTCAAAAGATTTCAATTATGGAGTGTTACAAACTCCTGAAGTCCCAAAATTCGAAGTAGATTGCAACCGTCCATTGAGAAGGACATGTGGTGAGAGATCCGAAAGTCCAGAGGTTTAACGCTCCGGGAGGAAACAATTGAATGAAGTTGAGGAACTCTCAAAGAGTTGGGAGCCAAGGTATATATTGACCATTGATCATCAGAAGGGATGTGGAAGTAGATCCGACAGTTCATGGGATAGAGCTCAGGGATAATTTGTGCGGAGAAAAGGGAAAAATCATTGAAGTCATGAAAAGAGAATAAATCTAGACTGTTGGATCTATGAAGTAATACATGGTGGAAATACGCACACTTCAGAGGAGGAACGTTTCGAAAAATAAAGAGTAAGGTGAAGCTAAAACAACTGAAGCTCAAAATAGCGAAGTAGATCGCAATCGTTCATTACGAAGGGTATGTGGCAGTAGATCAGGATATCCAGAGGTTTGCATGGGGTGAACCAGTTTCATCATAGTCATGGGACTAGAGGATATCTAAGCCATTAGTTCCAAGAGAGCCACATAGAGGCAGATTATGGATTTTGGGAAATCCATACCCTGGAGGAAAGTGAAGGTCGAGGGTCACAAACCCTTGAAGCCCAAAATCGTGAAGTGATCTCAGCCATTGGCCTTGTTGGGCAAGGGTCACCGGATCTTGCACTTTGAAGTAGAAGCACTCTAGAGGAATTGGAATTTGAAGGTGTGAAGATTCTCGAAGATCGAAGTCATGAAGTCATATCAGCTGTTCGTGAAGGAGGACGCATGGCAGAATATTTTCCAATCCAAAGAAAATTCACTCTGGGGAAAAGTGGAATTGGGTGGCATGAGAAATCCCTAAGGTTGGAGCATCATAGTGCATCCAAGCCATCCATAGAAATTGGACAGGTGTCAGTAGATTTTGAACTTCATAGAATTGTCACTCCAGGGGTTTTGTGGAGAGGTGGATTCAAAATTTCTCAAAGTATCGAAGCTCGAAGAATTGAGGGTTGTCGATCCCAAAGGAAAAGAATGGACTGTTGATCTACAAGGGGACGCATGGAGGATGGAGGTTCACTCCTTTGGATAGTCACTCTGAAGGATTTTTGGAGAGTGCATGTGGATTCAACCGAAGATCGAATTATGAAGAAGGAAACTGATCCATCGATCTCAGAGAGGAAACTGGAGCATGGATCTTGTTCCATGGTTTCGAAAGATTGTGATTCCGAAAGAAGTCGTCACAACGTGAGGAGAGAAATGCCGAAGCCCAAAGCCTGAAGCGCTTAGGGGGGGGTTTAGACCTAGGTCAGAGCTAGAGGTCACATAAAAGGAGAGGGAGCTAGCCCAGAGATCTAGCACCTGCTAGTCAAAATTTAGAAGGAGGACAAGGGCTTAGCAGAAGCCCACAGGTTACCTAAGAGTTGCACCTTAGTGAGAAAGGGCTTGTGTAAATTGTCTTGGGATCCAGCAAGGGCCCGAAGAGATAATTTATCTAGGGATTTTGAATGATACTAGACCGGGAGGTCGAGAAATCTCAGGAGAGATGGGGGATCTGTGTTAGGTGGTATCATAGCTTAAAATTTGTCTACAAATCATAGGCAAAGCTGAAGAGGTGAAAAGAGATAATATAACAACATCAAGTAGTATCAAGAGCTTGATATCATATGTGGATAGCAGGTGAAGGTAGACAAAGTGTGATGCTCTATAAATATTGTTGCAAGGTGTGCAACAAATGGTAGACAACTAGGAGGGTTGAAGGCAGAGGAGGAATATGGATATTAAAGGCCATGAGTGTTGTCAAGGCAAGGAACGCCAACATAAAAGAAAAGAAGATATGGATAAAGAGCTCAGGGAAATAATATCATAGATGGAGAGGCTAGCATGGAGGATGCAACAGGAATAAAAGGTACACTGGAGGTACGAATGGCCTCTGAATAAGAAGGAAAAATGGCCTATTCAAAAGTTGTTGTACAAAAATAAGAAACAGGTAGTAAGGAGGTGGTTGAGGCATGATGAAAATCTCAGTGACAAGAACAAGAGATGGTTTACATCCGTGAACCAGATATTGGGAGGAACCTCAGTGATGAGGAGGATATGAGATCAGCTAGAGATCTCATGAACTGCCAGGAGGGCAGAGATAAATTCTTAGATTTCCATATGGGCTATGAGAAGATATTAGGTAGAGATATCGTAGATTTCCAGGTGGGAAATGAGCTGAGATCAATGGAGGATCTCATTAACTTTCAGGAGGGCAGTGATGGAAATTCAAATTGCCAGGTGAGAAATGAGATGAGATCAATTGATCTCATAGACTGCGAACAGAGTAGAGGAGAAATTTTTTGGCATAGGGGAAGACCCAGGGTTCAACTCTACAACAATGCACCAACAAAACCCTAACTACCGACCCTTTCAGTAGCACCTGTGGAGTAAATGAAGTCTCACCCGAGGTAGAGGCAGGGATGGTTGCAGCACTCAAGTGTCTGCAACCTTAGTTGGGACACGGATATGTGATTATAACACTTAATAGATCACTTAGCACCATTAGTTCATCATTATCTAACCAATATCTACTCCATAGAGAAAATAGAGCATCACAACATTCACCCTGATCTAAGGTATATAAGCACTTATCAAAGGAATTAGATCAGATCTAGCATATTCAAGTACTAAGCAAGTTCATAGATGTCATATCTAGCATCCATATTCATCATAAGAACAAATCATAAACATATATGTCTATCTATATCAAAGCACTTAGCAAATAACACATAAATTCACCAACACATCACACAAAGAAGAATAACATAGTATTTACGTAGCTCACCCCCACCCTGGTGCTATGTCCACCAACTCTTCTTATTTATTATCTTTTTCAATGGGTTACATGCACAAAGCCTCAAAACCTTACTCCGGATAGGAAAGATGATATGTGCAGCTTTCTATACCCTTCTTCCTTGCATTACAGCACAAAGCCCTCCATAGTCTCTTATAATGACTTGCACCTGGCTTTGCAAGTCTCACACAGTATGCACAAAGCCTTACACTTATTGATCACACAGATCCCACTCTTAACACTTAGCCAACTTGCAAAACACTTGCGCACTATTCAACTACTTCTTACATTGCCTAGCCTTCTGTTTATACATACAAAATAGGCCTAAACATGGGTAAACCCATGGGCCGAAATCCCATTCTTGTGACATATTCCCAAATCCCAAAAAAGACCCAAAAAAGGGGTCGACATCCCGCGATCTCTGCTTCATCCTTCGATCCATCTTCGACAGGCTATCTAAGTCCCAAAATAGATCAACTTGACCAAGGATCTCCCAAAACTTGGTCAAGGGCCAACATGCCCCCAAAACTCACCTGTGACTAGTCCCAAGTCACTCTGGTCTGACTAGTTCTACTTCGAACACCTCGAGCTTGACTCAAGATTCTTTGACTTGTTGTTGCGCTATGACCTCCCTTTCAATGAACTCATGGATGACTGCATCATTGATAGGTCCCTCTAGATGTTGTTCTGTTTTAGTAACAACTTGCTCTAGCTCTGCTCCTTGGCCTTCTACCTCTATAAACAATTGATAGGCCTTATCTTTCACAGGTTGGAGTTTCTAAGTTATCTCAATAAATATACTCTAGATAGTATGGATTTGTTGCTGGGCGGTGTGTTTCTCTTGGGAGTGCTTCATTCTTTCCACAACTGACAGGGAATTCAGTTGCGCTTGTATCTTTCGGCTTGATACTTTGCCTCGTGGAGCTGCGACTCCAGTGCTCCTAATTCTGGACTCTTAGCGAGTCATTCATATTTCAGGGCACTACTATCAGTGAGTTGCTTACATTCCAGGATAATATCCTTGAGCCTTTCAACTGCACTCCTGGTGGTTGCTTCCCTTTGGTCCCTTACATCTTGAGGGGTCTCGGGTATTGCATGTAGCTCCAAATATGTTATGTGTTGTTGTAGTTGCTGGATCAATTTTTCCCGTTGTGCTACTTGTTGTGGAACTCGCTCTTCATCCTTTACTTCTATGACTATCACAGAGTGAATTGATCTATTGACCATTTCCTTTACTTCGAGTTTCTCCGTGATCAACTATTCCTTTTCTTGTTGTAGCTGGGATTTTTCTTCATCAAAATTTTCTTGGAGAGAAATTTTTTCCCATTTTGCAGCACTACGTTGCTCTACAAGGACTCCCTATACTTGTGTCAAAGCCTAGGTGGCTTGTGTTGTTTTTTCTTGTGCTCGTCGAAGACGAGCTTCGATTGTATCATCTAGGTGGTGGAGTTGAGCTGGATCATGTCTCAATTCTGGTTCCCCTAGCACAGTGGAGACTACATGAAAGGATTGTAGGGCCTGCTATACCCCTCATATTTCAGTCTTGATTTGATCATACATCTCCTCTTTCTATACTTCTTGTTTCCCTGTTATTTCCAGCGAAGCATCATTTAGGGCTGCTACGAGGAAGTCAAAGTCATCAGAGGTGAGGACAGTCTGCATCTTGGTCATGGTGGCCTTTGATTTCTTCTGGGAGGAAGGTTTCAGAGGTGAACCTTTACTCTTCTTCAAGGGATCAGCCTCATCACCTTATTTTTGTTCGACCTCTTTGTCATTCAACACTTCACCATCACCTCCTTGCTCTAGTGAGATGGAAGCAATCTTCATGGATGCACTGTCTAAATCTTGAACCTCTTCAGTTTTCTTTGTCTTACTAGGTCTGGGTGTATCCTACACAGTTTCTGGGCTGTTTTCTAGAATGAGAAGGTCCGCCGGCCATTCCTTGGTGATATCCTCCAAGTCCTCCTCTATTAGCTTATAGTAGGATTGGAGCTGTTGCTTGTGTTCGTCAGTGCATGCTGTGATGTAAATAAAATGTCGATCTGTGTTGAACTTCATCAAGGGCCTGAACCAGTGTAGAGTGTTCAGAGTGATGCGAGATTCAGACTGGATGGTTGTAATAGGTATGAAAAACAACATTGAACTACCATTGTTTATTCATATCTCTTAAGTACCACAATGTAGTGAACTTCGTGGCCAATGGTTCAAAAGGCTCGATATATGGGAAGGTCGCACCTTCCAACATCTCCTAGCAAATAAAAGTGATTAGGATCAATAGCCAGTTGAAATGAAATTCGTACCCTTGATCCTGGTGTTCTTTGTAGTCAACTCTAATTGGTTCACTAGGTACTTCGCCCAGTTCATCTGAAGTCCTTTTGCACACTTCCCTTCGAGGTCAACTACAAAACCAGTGACTTGTGTGGGTCAGTTTTTTCGTACTAACTTCTCTACAATCAATTAACAGGTGAGGCGCACTGCACCGCTATGGATATAATCTACCTTGTAGCCTCATGTGCCCTTCTCAACATCGCCGTAATTTTACTTGATCCGTTGTGCTAGAGCATGATCTATGGATTTTTTGGGGTAAAACTCTTGTGGATTAGGTCTTTGCATACTTAACCCCATGATCTAACTGATTAGCATCAGATCTACTATTATATGATGGTTTAGCAACAAATAACCTCCATGGTAACAAGACAATAGTAACTTGACACATGCATTCACCTCCTGGTGTCGTCCGAAGTGAGGAATCTTCATGACATTGAGCAGGGTGGACTGCGCAAGGTTATGGGTCCACGACTGGGGGATTATCATTGAATTATTCCCCTTAGTCTGGGTTAGGTACTTATGTGGAGCGAGCATGTTGTAAACTTTGCAATCTCTAAGGTTGAAGTTGCTAAACTTCAATGCTGCATTTTTATCTTGGTATACTCGAACTGCATGTATCCTCTTCGGGAGGTACGCAGTGACCAAGGAATACTCAAAATCTCTAGGCACGATGTCTTGATTTATTGCACTGCTCAGAGGTGGTAGATAGGTGGGTAAGATGGTCGGGATAAATTTAGCATTTTCTAGATCATCCCTGTGCTTGGTTCTCTTTTCATCGGATGGCTGGGATGGTCCGACTCCACGAGTAGTGGACGAAGAAGCTGACAGTCCTCTCATTGACAATGCTTGAATACCTGTAGAAATTGACGTGACCATTTTAATCATGAGGTCGATCAAAACTTCTTCAACAACTTTCTCTGCAGTTCTCAACTTGTTCGACATACACACTCATGGTTAATAATCTCAGGTTCGGAAGGTAACTTAGACACTGCAATAGGATAGAAGGAAATAGCGCAATGATCACTGTATAAACGTGACTTAGTTTGCGGGCTCAAATTCTCAATTGGCAAAAGTGTTCTCGGTGTGTGGAGCGATGGGATAAATAGGTAACTTGGCAATGGGTTGCTTGCAATGTGTATGAAGCCTTCATTAACTCTATTATGTCCAAAATGGTGTGGTCCCAACGGTCGGATGGTGAGATGGCTATCCATAAATGGATTTCTATCCATTCAGAGTATTTATCTAACAGTTATAATGGCCCCAATGACTATATTGCTTTGCTATGACGAAGTGCCATGTGTCGTTGTTCTGATATCCCGACGAAGCTCCAATTTTACAAATTTTTCTTCTACGAGGTTTCCTCTGGAACATTCTGAAACTTGTTGATATTAGCTTGCTTCTTACTTAGCTTTCTAGCCTTCTTCCCAGTGAGTTTCATCTCAGTGTGCCTTTTTCCATGATGATCCTTATCTTATTTTGGCATAGTTACTTCACGTTGTTTAGATTCTTTTCTAAGATTCAAGGGTAACCCTTCTTCTTCATTTGGAAGAGGTACTTCAATCTTCAGTGGTTCTTCTAGTGTTCTTGCAACTTCGACATCTGGGTCTCTAGTGTTCTTGCAACTTCGACATCTGGGTCTCTAGTGTTAAATGGATTTGATCCGTTCTTTTGTTATTCAATCAAGTGTGCGATCCTTCTAGTCATGAATTCTTTTAATTCTTTCTTATGTTGTTCTAAAACTTCTTCTTCTTCTTTCCTTCTGGTATTATCTCTTTCAATCCAAGGTTTTCCTAGTAGCATGGTAAATGGGTCACTGTTCTTGATAAATTTAATAATCTTAAAATCTTCCTCTGTCGAAGTTCCATTGGCATTCATAGGTATCTAGGTGAGCTTTCCACATAGGTTTATCAACTTTCCTTTGAATATTCCTATTCCTCCAAGTGAAGGAATCATAAGAGGCTTCCCTATAGCTTCCCTCATTCTCTTTGTCATGATATTCACCTGTGTTTCCTCATCCAGAACACAATCAATGTCGAAGTATCCTATTCTTGCTTCAAGACATTCATTTTCTATGAATATCTATGATAAGTTGACATGTCGATGGTCATTCAGGGTTTCTTTTATTTGTAGTAATATATTCTCTGATTCTTTCTGGGATTCTTTCATAATATTATCTTTTAGATCCGCCTTAAGTTTTTCTTATCTCATGTTCATTCCTTTAATCTTAGAAATCATTCTAGGACAATCCATTACTTCATGGTCCATAGATTTACAACAAAGACAACTAGGTCTTCTCCCAGGGAATTCCTTAGCAAGATTCCCAGGTTTTCTGCAACTGTAACAGAAGGTTAATCCTCTCTTTCATTTAAATGATACCCAACCTTTCTTGTATTGTGCACTAGGATCATGGTAGCTAACCTACAAAAAAATATTTCTAGGATCCTGCATACACTTATTAGTCCAAATATCCTTTCTATGCATAGGTGTACCATATTTTTCACTATTCTTATCATATCTATTCATATCAAATCTTCTTTCATCTATTAATACCCTAGTTTTCAAGCTAGTACAGTATCTATCAAACATACCTAGATTCATAGTTTTGAAACAAAAAATTCCACTAATCTTACTTCTATAGAGCACAAAGCTTTCAAATCTAGAACTTTTTCACTATTCTTACCTTTATCAGAGCACAGATCTTTCAGACCTTGCCTCTTTTAATCAAGAATTCTCACTTTTACCTTTCTTAGGGCACAAAGCTTCCAAATATTACCTCTTTTCTTCAAATCAAACTTTTTTTCCTTAGCACAGAACTTGCCAAACTAGTAGAGTATTGTGCACTAGAGAAATAGATCTACGCACAGATCTTTCACAATTTCAGATCAGATCTTTGCTAAAAAATTCTTCTTCCTCAGTTCCTAGCAATCATAGTTTCAGGTCCCAGCAACAAAACCATTTGTTGGAATAGGGGTAGACCTAGGTTTTAATGCTACAACAATGCACCAACAAAACCCTAACTACGGGCCCTTTCGGCAACACGTGTGAAGCAGATGAAGTCTCACCCGAGGTAGAGGTAGGGGTGGTTGCAGGACTCAGGTGACTGCAACCTTATTTGGGACAAAGATCTGTGATTATAACACTTAATAGTGTGAAAAATCTAGGTCCTATCAGGCTTGCCTACTGGTTCTGTCTTTGACCACAGATAGGCTCTAAGTTTTCACTGTCTTCTAAAGTATTTGTTGTTGTTTTATAACAGCCAATAGTTCAAGAACTTATGCTGATTTGATACAGTTATGTTCTCAATTTTGGGTGCTCTAGCATGTTGTTTTGGTAACCATAAATTAGTACATGCATCTCAAAATAAACATAACACACCTAAACATCGTTTCTACTGAAAATGAAACAAATCTAAGAGAATAATACATGCATTTGTAGACATAGGTATTTTTGGTCAACATGACCCTGGATAAAAATGACCCGAGGAAAACTAGTTTGGGATATGTATCTATATAATGATGATCAAAGAAAGAGATACAACAAGTAATGAAATACAATGGAACCTGTATATATAGCAAGCTCCTCACAAGACTTTTCACAAGTACTAGAGAAAGAAGTGCCCAAACTTTGGTGCGCCCTCTCCCTTTGTTTCCCTTTGCACTGAACTGAAGCACCCTAGCTCATCAGTAACCCAATGAATAAATCCCTCCACAGGAATGTCCTCTCCTGTGCTACCTCTTCACTGAAAATGTCAGAGATCGAATCTTCCAAGAAGATTTTCTACTAGGTAGCTTCCAGTCCTCTCAACATGTGCACCCTCCTCCTAGTAGAAATGATCACCAAAAATAAATAGAGCCAGATCTTGAATGTCTCTCTCCACATAAACAAGCACCCAATCTCTCTTCTCCCTATGCATCAGATCTCATCTCAATCTGACAATACCTCCTCCTATGATGAGAAAATGAAGGAAACATAATGCACCCTCCTCCTCAATATGCGCCCCTCCTATTGGTTGTGGAGCCTGATTATCTTCCTGATTCAGAGGTCCTTGCTTTTAGCCGTGTTTATACCTCATGAAGTATTTACACCCCAGATGTATGTACACTCTTCCACACGGGGGAGTGCAGAGGGGGGGTACCCCCTCTGTGGGGTCCAGGGGGTCCATCCCCCCGGTTGGGGGGTTTGGGGGAAAGCAGGCCCCCAGCGGGGGTTCGGGGGTGAAGCCCCCGAAGCAAAAATTGCCTTGTAAAAGTATATTGTAATTTCATTGTAAATCTAGACCGTTCATTATAACGTCACAGATCTAACGGTAGATATTATGTTAGGGTTTTTTTCCCTAGAAGGCAACCCTCTTTTATGAGGGAAATGTATCGCGGCTATGATTGATGGTGAATATTGTATTCTGAGAGACGAGACTGTGAGAGAAAGAAGAGGAAGTTACAACGGGTTTTGCTGTAGGTTGTATCCCTTCATTTGTTGGATATTAATATAGGAAGGACCTGGCAATTTCTTTGGTGGATGTAGCCCACACTGGGTGAACCACATAAATCTGTGTCTCTCTTGTATTGTGTGTCTTCTGTGTTTTATTTCTGCATTTGTTTTATTTTATTTCTCCAGGGTCCTATTTTTCTAACAACTGGTATCAGAGCGTAAGGTAGCTCGCAGGAAAAGAGGGTTCTTGGTTCGAGTGGGAGCAATGTCGGAAGATGAAAAGTTTAGGGTCGAGAAATTTAACGGCCAAAACTACCAGTTATGGAAGATGCAGATGGAAGACTATTTATATCAGAAGGATCTATTCCTACCATTAAGTGGAGTAGCAAAGAAGCCGACGACCATGAAGGACGAAGAATGGGAGATTCTTGACAAAAAGGCTCTAGGAATGATACGGCTGAGCCTGGCAGCATCAGTGGCTTTCAATATTTCGAAAGAAAAGACAACGAAGGGTTTGATGGATGCGTTGGCCAAATTGTATGAAAAACCCTCGGCGTCGAATAGGATATTTCTAATGAAGAGATTATTTAATATGAAGATGTCAGAAGGTGGGTCTGTTGCAGATCATTTAAATGAATTTAATACGGTTACTAATCAACTAAGTTCTATAAAAGTGGACTTTGATGATGAGGTTAGGGCTCTTCTAATCTTGTGCTCATTGCCAGAAAGCTGGAATGGCTT
>JASDQU010105918.1:98105-113049 GCA_032191745.1 Picea mariana | reverse complement strand
CTTCAGATGGATGGGTTTTCTACAACAATTCCACTTGTTCATAAGGTATAAGAAGGGCATTTATAACAAAGTTGTTGATGTGCTTTCCAGGCCTATTATTAGTGCTTCAGTTATTCTTAAGCATAGTCCTATCATGCATGAGAGTTATGTTGAGCAATATGCTTTAGATGTTGATTTTAAAGAAGTATATGAGACTTTGTGTCATTCTAACCATGTTGAGGAATTGGGTTACCATGTGCATGATAATCTTTTGTATCATCTTGGCAAGCTATGTATTCCACAGGGTGAAACAATCAACATAATAAGAGAAGCCCATTCTTCTCTTATTGCTGGTCACTTTGGTGTAGGCAAGACAGTTGCTAATTTGCAAAGGTACTACTATTGGCCTAAAATGAATGAAAGTGTTTCAAGATATGTTCGAGGATATTCGTTATGTGCCACAAGCAAACCTAGCAATCGAAAGTTGGGTTTGTATACTCCACTTCCGATTCCTTCTCGTCCTTGGGAAAGTATTCCTATGGACTTTGTAGGAGGTCTACCTATGTCTAAAAGAAATCATGATTATCTTTATGTTGTGGTTGATAGATTTAGAAAAATGTGTATTTTGATGCCTTGTAAGAAGTAGGTTACAACTGAGCAAATGGCACAAATGTTCTTTCAAAATGTTTCAGTACATTTTGGATTGCCTAAATCCATTATATCTGATCGAGATTCTCGATTTATTAGGAGCTTTTGGTCGAGTTTGTGGGCACTCATGGACACCAAACTAAAAAAAAGCACAACTTTTCATCCGCAAACCGATGGTTAGACAGAAGTGGTAAATAGAACAGTTGTACATCTTCTTCATGGTTATTGTAGCAAGCATCCTAAACTTTGGGATGAGCATTTACACTACATTCAGCATGCTTACAATCGAGCTAAGCACTCGTCAACTCAAAGATCGCCATTTGAAGCATGTTTTGGCTATTTGCCCAAATCTCCTTTATATTTTATCTTTGGGAAGGATATTGCTATTGATGGTCAATATGACATTGATAGGGAAGAACAGTTCATTGAACAAATTCAGTCGATACATCAAATGGTGCAAGAGCAGTTAGAAAAGAGTCAAGCCAAGTACAAGACAAGACATGACAAGCATCGTGGTGATCACAGTTTCCAAGTTGGAGATGAAGTTTGGCTTTACATTAGTAAGGAGAGGCTTAAAGGAGAAGGTAAAAAATTAAAACCAATTCAATATGGTCCTTTCAAGATTCTTGACAAGATTGGTAACAATGCCTTCCATTTAGATTTTCCTCCTTATATGAAAATGTATGTAGTTGTTAATGTTGAGAATTTGAAATTGTATGAGCCTCCTTTGATTGATGATCAAGGAGGACATTTTCAAATTCCTTCTATAGATGGTTTCTCTCCATAATATCTTACAGAACTGCATGAAGACAAAATCCTTGACAAGAGAATGAGAACTTCAAAACGAGGAAATGTGGAATATCTTCGAGTTGGTCTTAAAGGCACAAATCCAAGAAAAGCCAAGTGGATTGAGGTTGGAAAGGTGAGGGAAATTTACCCTCATCTTCAAATAGACTGAAAATAGTCTTTTGGAGGTCCAAAAGCTTTCCAATGGGGAGGTGTGATCCAGGGGATAAAATTTTGCTCAAAATTCAAAGTGCTTGGAATCGCTTCAAATCAAATGGGAGCATAGGCCGTGTCGTCACGAACCTAATGCAACTTGTTTGGGTTCAAACAGACGTCGGATGAGAGAGATATCGCGTTCTGTTCAAAACAACAAACGGGCAAAAAAAATGTGTTGACTGTACAGTCTGTACGAATGTTGACATGGCAGGGTCGTACGACACATGGAAGGGTCGTATGACACGTGGCAGGTAGTCGTGTGGACAGTTGGTGTAGGACATGGCTTGTTTGCGGTGAATGGGATGGCGACACGTGGCCCAATCAATGACCGCCACGTGTCACATGGATAGTGGTTTAAAATTTATGTTGTTGGATGGATTCGACCTCGCGACATCTGGGCAGGGGTAAAGCCTTGGGAAGGTCCGCCCAACARGCCCACCCACATGTATTTCTTAACATATATATGAGTTTTAAATTATTTTAATTTGAAATAATTTGAAATGGGGTGCGGTTTGGGCCGGGGCTAAGCCCCGACCTGCGGTTATATATATATTTCATATGACCATTGTTGTGTGTGCACATTTAAACCCCATGGCTATATATATATATATATATATATATATATATATATATATATATATATATGTCATGTGACCATTGTTGTGTGCGTGCGCATTTAAACCCCACGGTTATATATATATATACCCCTATTTGTATTTGCACGCGGTCATGTGGTGGCCCATGTGCCCACGGGCCTTGGCGGTTAGGGGCTAGCGCGTAACCGTCCTACAGTTCGCACCGTTTGTGCAGTTGCACCTGGTGCTGATTTTTAACACATAAATGTGCGTGGGGGCTAGGTTGAGGAGGCAAGGGTGCATTTTGGCAATCCAGAGACAACAAGTTTGAAGGGGAACTTCCAGGAAGCCTATCTTCTTCAATTTTTCGCCAAACGAGGTGCCGAAAAAGCCCAGCTAGGGGTTTTTGGACATTCTGAAGCCATTGTAACCATCATTTTTGCATTTTGAGCATTGTAAAGAACATATTTGAGAACTTTGAGAAAATAATACAAAAGATCCATTGGAAGCTGGACCAGGAGATGTAGCCCAAGAGAGGGGTGAACTCCTTTATCATTTGTTGTGTTATGTGTTTTCTGTTCTCTGTTATTTGCTTCTGTTTATATGCATCTTGAATATGCTATTTCTATAAAAGTTGTGTTTGAAAAATTGATCCATTTGCATAAGAACACATAAATTAAAAATTGCAAATATTTTCAAGAATACAAGTCTTCTTCATTTTTAGATCATAATCTGTGGTGCATAATGTATTTCATGTATCTTTACTAAATAAATATGTACATGACCCTAACCATGTTATCGATTGGCATATGATTCAAGTAGATACAGAGGGATATTTCCAAGTTCGTCCAATGCGGGTATTGGACAAAAAAGTCAAAATGCTTAGGAATCAAGTTATAGAGCTGGTAAATGTTCAGTGGACCTACTATGGTCCTGAAGATTCCATGTGGGAAGAGTACCCACAAATTTTTGAATAAATTTGATATTTTGATCTCTATTTTGTATATGCACTCAGGACAGTGCCAAAATAAGGGGGAGGGGATGTAACACCCCAAGTTTTGAACCCCCATTTTAAATAATGTATTGTTACAATGTTGAGAGGCCAGAGTTCCCAACAATTATTAATAGGCCAGTGTGCCCAAGACATGTAATGTTTTCTATCATTATTAATAATAAATACATGGCTGGATGCTAGACGGACAAGGACTAGAGTTATAGGGGGCTATGATTCCAAAAGAGAGGGGGCTTGAGGGGATAAGTGTTTATTCATATGTTAATTACCCTTTTTTCCTAAGGGAGGGGATTGGTTACATGAGCTTCTTGGGGAAGGCCATGAGGTTCTTGATTCCCCACGAAGCTACTTGAACCTGCCTATGGTCGGATGGGGGGGTTTGACTAATGGCTTGTTCATTGATTTTCCTGTACGTTCATTCATTTCCCTCAGGCACTTTCAAGCACTCACTCACCCATTCATTGATTGATCCTCATTTGCATCTGGTCTTGGGAAAGGGAACCGAACTATTGAAGATTAGCCACAGGATAGTTGGTTTTAATGGTCGCTGGTGAAATCTAGCCATGACTTGGGGCCTGCATGTGTGAGATGCATTGGCCTATGGCCTGTGTTTCTCACAACTGCGAGACCTAGGAGATCTAACATTGAGATTCTGGACCAGTTGTGCTAGAGGCCCTGGGAAAATGAGAAGGACTGTCTGAGGGACTGCATCGCAGAGAAGGGTGGAGCTCCATTCTTTTGGGTAGTACAGGTTGGGTGGAAGAGAGATGGGTACTTGGATTGTTGTGGGTGTTGGGAAACCTGTGAGAGCTTGAGAGATGACTGGTTTGGGAACCCAAGTACACTATGGAACTGTCCTTGTGGATTCATAGCCCTGGCTCGGGGGTGACACTATTGTTGAGATTTGAAGCAGTGGTGTCTACGGTTGGGTGGAACATCCTTGGTCTATAGCCAGTTGGTGTCACATTTTTATAAATATAAGTGCTCTCTGTTGTGATATTATTGTTGAGCTCTAATCTACCCAAGTAAATTAGAGTGTAAATGATTGTCAATTCGGTGTTTGTAAAACTTAGAGGCACGTCCAAAGTATATGGATTTAGAGATAGTTTTTATCTTTAATGGAGATAAACCAAAAACCTATCTTAAGTCTTAATGTGAAAGAGATGCTAAGCTTCTATTCAGAAGTCACCTTCATAGATCTCATAACAGTAATCAACACTTGTTTTTCTAAAGAGTAAAAACAGTAAGCATTCAAGAGAAAGTTTTAAGACCTATCAAATGTTAGAAGAACAAAACTCTTATTCAAGAGATGCATTCATTGTCTTATTTCATTCATTAATTAACAACTATCATCAAATCAAATCAAAATACTGAAAGCACAAATAACTCAAAAGCATTCAAAACTATCTTAATGCTTGAAGTCAAACTACACATTGAGTTCTCATTCAAGAAACCATTCACAATATGAGTAAGGCTTGAAAACATTAAGCATGTAACTGAGCTATGAAATTCATCTACCTACAACAAGATAAAACTCATCTATAACAAGCAAGATCTAAAACATGTACTTAAAAAATAACACAAGGAAAGAGTGTACTAGTTGGCAATGGGGGCCCTCCAATGCTTCCCTGGTACACTTTAGTTGACTTCAGCTAAGAAAGAACTCCAGTAGCATTCAAATCACCATAAGCATTCGCATGAACAAAACACAGAGCTGATCTTCAAGAGTTCAAATTCTCAAGTTTCTTCATTCATATCAAGAGTGTCTTACTAGTTTAAGCCTAAGAGTATTTATACAAGAGTCTAAAAACCAAAAAATGCTAAAATGTCCCCTAAATATCATAATTAGATCCACAATATCCTAGGAGGGTCGAATTCCTCCTTTAGATCCTCAATATATGGTCAAAATCCCACGGAATCCAAAACTATCCAAGATTTAAGGCTGAAACAGGGCAATTTCTGCTGAAGTGGCCCTGTTTGACCAGCGTTGACCAGACATCTGGAAGGCTCAGATTTCGAATCTGATAGCTCATTCTCCATCCTTGTACATCAGGGAACACGACCCAAGTGTTAGATTTCTCCTAGGTGTCCTGCAAGTATACAAACCACAGATCTTTTACGGGATTTGGTCAAATCCTGTAAAATCTGGTAAATTTCCAATTTTAATGCTAAAATTTAGAAAATTCAATTCTTAAGCTAAAGAATGACAAATATACCTTGCATAGGCTATTTCATGGAAAATGTGGAATGAAATGAAGGTAAAATGGATAAATAAAGAGGCAAAAGTATGGTTTATGGAAGCACAAAAATGGACTCAACATCTCCCCCAAGAGGAAGTCCTTGCATGTCCTCATGCACAAAAATGTCCCTGACCTATGTCACTGATATTCTTCTACTTCTGCTGCCTGTAATAAAGTCTCCACATTCTCCTGAGCTGTATGAAGTGCTTTCATATTTTGATACTTCTCTTTATAATCCTTTTTCTGTTGGAACCACTTATAAGCTTGTTTGGAAATTAACTTATTCTGTTTTTGAAGATTTTTGTTTTTCTTCTTCAAAGTGTCATTTTCCTCTTGTGTTTTGTGTCTTTGAGTTCTCAGCATTTCATTTTCTGTTTTGATGTATCTTTCTAAGACTTCAATTTCTTTGATTTTTCTCTTCATCTTTCTTATTTTCTTGTTCTTCCTGTCAAGTTCAGATGTGGATGTACCAGCCACCTCTTCCATTTGGGGTTCTTCTTTCATGTCCCTGATTAGTTGTTCCATATTCACTCTGATCTGTTCATAGGTAGAGGTTTCTTGTTCCTCAAAGCCATCATTTTCAAATGATTGTGCTTCAAGTGTCTGAATATGTTCATATTGTGCCTGTTGTGCTTCATCGTCTTTCTCTTGTATTTGGCCTTTTTGAACTTGTGGCCGTTTTCTTGTCCTCCTTTCATAAGTGGTAAAAATTTTGTCTTTTTCCTCAAGTTCCTTCTCTTTTAATACTATACTTCTTGTTTTTCCTCAAGTTCCTTGGGGTGTTGTACCTCTCCTTCATCATCAGTCACTACTAGAATGTGCTCCTCTCCTTCTTCCTCTTTTATGGTCTCAAAACCATTATCAATGGTAAACTGTTGCCAAATCACATTTTGCTTCTGAAGTTCATCTTTAATGATCATTTTGATAAGACCACAGTGATACAAACTCCTCTCTGTGTTCCTTCCCTGTTTCTGGACAGTCTTGGCCATTTTGGAAAGGCTTTGTAAGAGAAAGTAAGGCATATTGATCTCACAGTCACCTCTCAAATGCTGTAGCAGTTTAATATGATATAGATAAATAATGCTAAACCTACCCTCACAGGTTATGAATTTATGTATAAGGTATGCCAACTCATCCCAGGTATGAACCAACCAACTCCTTGGGATTCCTTTCTTCTAGTTTACTGCTGCTACCCTTGACCTTGAAATAAAAGGCACCCATGATTTATCCTTGAAATGTTTGGTTTTAAAATATCTCTCCCCTATCTGTGGTAGTCCAGTGACAAATGCAAGGCTATCTTCAGTGATCCTGATAGTAAGGTTCCTAACAGTAGCTCTCTCTCCATCAAATGAGTGAGAAAAGTCTAAGGCAATTCCTTCACAAAATCCATCAAATTTTTCAAAAAAACTTAACCACTGTTTCTATTCCAGAATTTGCATGCAATCTCTGTGTATTTCTGATGCTACAAGCCTTCCAGGTTCATATCTTGATACCATATTTCAAAAATTTCAAAAACAAGACCTCAAATATTCCCACTGTTTGAAAAAAACTTCAACTCTGCAATTTTTCTCAAACTTCTAGACTCTGTGTGAATTTTTAATTTCTGTGTATGGTCTTCAAGAAGAGTTTCTGTTCAAATTAACAAAAGAAATATCTTATTTTTTTATCCCTAAGATTGTTCTCTGTTCATGAAAAATTTTGCACAGGCATACCTGGTAAATTTGAAAAATTCTCAAGCTCCTCTGTCGAACTCTGACTCAATTTTCCTTCTTTAAATTCGGGCTCTGCTAAATCATGGACTAGCTCGTTTACAATTGTATCCAGAACATTGAATTTATACTTGGCTGTGTAAATTCTGAGTTCGGGCTTACCTTCAGAGGTCGACTCCTGTTTTGATACGTTTTTTGCCCTTGCTTCACCACGTACCTCTTCAATTCCCTCGCATTTTCTTCCACGGAACAAAATCTTGTATGTTGACAGTGTGATTGTCAACATACAATTTGTTTCCTATCAGAGGATTTCGGAGTAGGGACGGGTCAATGTGCTATAGTGTAGGGATTTAGGATGCGTAGGAGGAGCAATGAACTAGAATGTAGGGATAACGAACTAGAATATAGGGATTTGAAATGCGTAGGGAGAACAACGGGGTGTGTAATTGCGAAATGGTGGTAGTGTATGTAGAGGTGCATCGRTAGTTCAAATCTCGGGGCATGCAAGGTGAGACACAGCGTGCATATTTGGTGAGGCTCAGCACATATTAAAATGAATTGAGTCGTTTTACTTGTATGAAGAGGGAAAAACGTTGGTGGAGATTCATTTTTGAAAATGGTTTGTACATCAATCACAACTAAAGGTGTAACTCTGATCTTACCTTGTACTCTTCTCCCCTTTTGAAATTATTATGAGATGTGGTTTTAAAGAATGCTCATTTTCCATATAACTCCCGAATTTTTCAATTCCTTCATCAAATATGAACTTCTTATTATAACCCCTTTTTAATGTATGAAAACCATCTTGATTTATGCAATGATTTCCTTAGTCTTTGTATGTAACAGAGTTTAGACAGCTTCAAAACAAACTCTGTGTTTTGGTAAAAAAAAAAAAAAAACAATCCCTCCTTATAACTCCTTTGGAAACAAAAAGTGGTTCTGTTGAGTACCATTTTAAATGCTTTTGAGGATGTAAAGAATGGAGTGATGAAAGGGTAATGTAGGGATAAAGGAAGGATAGGGCATTTATCATTCCTAGCTTAGGAAGAATTTTCAAAATTAAAGCTTTAAAAGGGAAAATATACTAACTTGTTTGCCCCTTGTGTTTTGTTGACTGAAGCTGGATGGGATGCTGGTGTAAGTCCTCAGATTCATCTTGTATTTACTTTTCTAGTATCTCATGTCCTTTTATTGATTGGAATTGATATCTTCTCAGGTCCCTTGCTAATTGAAAAATTGATATTTCCAGGTCCTTCTACTGATTGAAATGACTATCGTCATTAGGTCCCTCTGCTGAATGGAGTTGTTGTCTTTCTCAGGTCCCTCTGTTGAATTTGAAATGAAGTAGGTTCCTTTCCTTAATACATGTTTTCATCTGTAGAAAGGTTGAAGGGTTTATAGATATATCTTATCCCCCTCAGCCTTATTCATTGACTTGTCCTCAAGTCAGAGAAAGAAAAAAAACTTTTGAAGCTGAACAAATAAAACTAGAAATTGATGATGAAAATTTATTAGTATTTGAAGAATTTTGATTGGCCAATGTTACTTGGTTTTCCAATCAGAATTCGAGTTTATATTGTGCCAGTTACCTGGGTTTTCACAACTAAACTCCCTTCTTCTTTTTTTCTCTTTTTTCCTTTTTTTTCTCTTTTTTTTTTCTTTTTTTTCTTTTTTTCATTTTTTATGTGTTTTGTTTTTAAGTAGAATGTGGAGGAGACACATAGTTTTGTTTCTCCAACACTTCCATTTCATTCTGCTGAGATATTTGATGTAGAAAGTCTTCTTTGCTTACAGGCTTATTGTAGAGCTTCAACCTATGTCCATTGACTATAAATGAGCTTGAATCATCTTCTATTGTTTGTAGTTTGACTGAGCCATTGTCATATACTTGTGCAATCTCATAAGGGCCAAGCCAATGAGTTGTAAATTTAGCTTTGAAATCTTTAAATTTTGAATCAAATAACAAAGCCCGGTCTCCTTCTTTGAATTGCTTCTTCTTGATATACTTATCATGCCAATGTGCCCTCTGTTGTTGTATCAAAGTGTTGTGTTCCACTGCTGCCTGTCTCATCTCATCCAATTGATTTAATTGCATGATCCTCTATTTTTGTGCTTCGGAAAGATCTAGTCCTAATTCAACTGCTAATTTAAAAGTATGAATTTGAAATTCTATAGGCAACAAAACTTGCTTACCATATACTAGCTGATAAGGAGTAAACCCAATACTATATTTATAGGTGATTTTGTATGCCCATAAAGATTCTTGAAGCTTGTCTAACCAGTCTTTTCTGTGTGTTTGAACTGTCTTGGTCATGATTGCTTCTAGAGTTTTGTTAGTAGATTCCACCTGTCCATTTGCTTGTGGATGATAGGGTGTAGGCTTTCGGTGCTTGATCTGATATTTGTTTGCTATGTCCTTCACCATTTTAGAAGTGAATTGTGCTCCTTGGTCTGTTACAATCTCCCATGGTACTCCAAATCGAACAAATATTTCTTCAAAGAGGAAGTTGACCACTGATTGTTCTGTAGCTCTCACTAATGCTTTTTCTTCCACCCATTTTGTAACATAATCAGTACATACTAAGATGTACTGCTTCCCTTTTGATGGTGGATTTATTGGACAAATGAAATCAAGAGCCCACTTTTCAAATGGCTCAATGTGAACTTGTGGTTTGAGAGACATCTCATTGGTTGGGAGTGGCTTTCCCATCCTTTGGAAGCTATCACAACTTCAGACATATTTCTTGCAATCTTTGAAGATGGATGGCCAATAATATCCTAAATTGAATATTTTGTGTGTTGTCCTCTTATCTACAAAATGACCACCACAAGGTTCATCATGGCAAGCTTTCAATATTTCTAAAATCTCATCCTGTCTTACACATCTTCTAATTATGAGGTCATATCCTGTATAAAAGAGATCTCCATCAATCCATGTGTATCTAGTACTTTGTTTAATTATCTTTTTCTTTTCTTTTGATGTGAGAGATGGAGGTAACATTCCTGATGATAAATAGTTGGCTATATCAGCATACCATGGAGTTTTAACTGAAATTACAAATAGGTGCTCATCAAGAAAATTGTCTGAGACAGGAACAATCTCACCAAGGGTTTTTAATCAAGAGAGGAAATCAGCTACTTGATTTTCCTTTCCAGATCTATTCAAGACTGTGATGTTGAATTCCTGCATCAATAACAACCATCTTGTTATCCTACCATTAGTAATAGGTTTGTTCATGAGATATTTTATGGCAGAATGATCTGTATGGATAAATACCTCATAATCGGTGATTTAGTGACGAAACTTATTCACATCATGTACTATTGCCAACATTTCCTTCTCTGTGACTGTATAATTCAATTCTGCAGGGGTTAGATTTTTACTAATGAAGTAAATAGCATAAGTCATAAGATTTTCTTTTTGACCCAATGATGCCCCTATTGTAGTGTCTGATGCATCTGTTGAGATATGGAATGGAAAAGTCCAATTAGGTCCTCTTAATATAGGTTCTGTTGATAGCTTGTCCTTGAGCTTCTGGAAGGCATTTTGACAATTAGTATTCCAATGAAAATGTATATCCTTTGCGAGTAATTTGAATAAAGGCAAAGCTATTTTACTAAAATTTTCAATGAATCTTCGATAATAGCCTGCATATCCAAGAAAACTTCTCACATCTTTTTGGCTTATTGGTTCTGGTATATTTATGATGATTTCTATTTTTGCTGGATCCACTGTTATTCCTGATGATGAGATATGATGACCCAATACTATCCCTTCAGTTAACATCATAAAACATTTTTCATTGCTAAGAGACAAATTTGTTTCTATGCATCTTATTAAGAATTTTTCCAAGTTTTCCAAAGATTTTTCAAAAGAATCACCATGCACAGAGAAATCATCCATATATACCTCTACACATTCATGTACTAAATCAACAAAAATGGCCAGGACTTCTCTTTGAAAAGTAGCTGGGGCATTACACAAACCAAAAGGTAATACCTTATAAGCATATGTACCCCATGGACATGTGAAAGTAGTTTTGTCCTGATCTTCTAATGCTATATTGATTTGATTGTAGCCACTGAATCCATCTAAGAAAGAAAAATACTTCTTCCCTGCTAGTGAATCCAAGACTTGATCTATGAATGGTAATGGAAAATGATCTCTCAGCGTTGCTTTATTCAATTCCCTATACTCTACACAAATTCTCCATTTTCCATTTTTCTTAGGTACAACAACTAATGGAGAAACCCATTGACTGTCAGAGATAGGGTAGATGATTCCTACCTTCAATCATTTTTGTAATTCTTCTTTGACTACCTCTTTCAACATTGGATTCATTCTTCGTTGTGGTTGTCTGAGTGGTCTTATGGCATCATATGTGTAGATATGATGAGTGCATGTATCTGGATGAATTCCCTGCATATCAGTATATTCCCAAGCAAATGCTTTATGATATTTCTTCAATAGTGCAATCAATTATTCTTCCTTGGGTGGTTCAAAATTTGTGCCAATATTCAAATGTTTCCCAGGACTAATTTCAATTATCTTGCTTTGAGCATTTGCCATGGAAATAATTGGAAAAATGTCATTAAATGCTGACCCTAAAGAATGGATTGTGCAATTTTCTTGGAAAGTTTGTCCTAATATTTCATCTGCAGCAATGTATTGTGTGTCTCTTAATTCTTCTGAGATATCTGGTTCAGAAATGAAATAGTCTAATAGATCTTCGTTATTTTCCTCCCTAAAATCAAAGGCTTGATTAATACTTAATATAGGTTGAATTAATTCTTCCTGTTGTTGATCTGTTTCATCAAGCCAAGGTAATTGATCTATTACAGAAGGTTTTTTATTTGGAGGATAAAGTGTGATTTGTTTCCTTTCAGTCCCATGTGAGATAAGCATATTCCCTGTTCTACAACCAATGAAAGCATCAGTTGTGGCCAACCAAGGTCTTCCAAGGATTAATGGATGGCCTCCTAGATTAGATTTTGGTTGAAGGACTAGGAAATCTACTAGATATTCCCAAGAATCCAAAGAAACTGTGATGTGTTCCAGTATACCCTCAGGAACTACTTTAGATCTATCAGCTAATTCTAAGACCGTGGTGGTTGGTATCAGATTTTGCAAATTCAAATGTCTCATTGTTTCTAATGTCATCACATTGATAGCTGCTCCTAAGTCAATTAATGTTTTAGAGATCGAAAAATGGTTGATTGTTATTGTCACCATTGGAATCCCTGGATCAACATATTTTTCGATGGAAATGTTATTTGACATTAGGCCTGCTAGATTTCCAATTACATGAATTGTTGGTGGATCTTTCCTTATTTTGTTGGTTTTCTTTGAACAAAATTCCTTAATTGCTTTTTTATAGATTGGGATATCCTTAATAGCCTGCAATAAAGGGATTTTTACATAGACATTTCTTAATTCATCTAAGACATCAAACTCAGGAAGAGATATTGGTAATTTCACGTTGACCAACCTTTCTGGGAAAGGAGGTGTTTGGATATTTAATGATTCTCCTTTCTAGATTTGATTATCTATTGATAGCTCTTATGTGCTAGGAATCTCCTCTTGTTCAATTGGTTTCTCTGTGATAACAGGAGAATCCTTTGGTAAAACTTTTCCAGACCTCAAGTGGATATTTTGAAGAGGGAGGAAGGAATATGATGGTCCTTCTTCAACATTATACATGGGTTTTTCCACTTTATTATTAGGATTGGAGATCGGTTGAGATGGTAATTGAGTGGGTTTGGGTGGGGGTTGGTTAGATGGTAGCTGGAGTTGTTGTGGTTGGGTTAATTGAGGTGCAGGTTGTGATGATTGAAAGTATGAATTTTGTGGCTGATTCTGCTGGAATTGTTGATAAGGAAAGGGATGATATGGCTGCTGATATGGCTGTTGATAAGGCTGTTGATATGGTTGTTGGTAAGGTTGTTGATATGGCTGATTTCCTTGAGCATACCCTCGCCAAACTTGAGGAGATTGGTTTTGGTTCTGCTAAGGAGGCCAAGCTTGCCAAGGCATGGGTGCATTCCATGAATTTTGAATGGGAGTTTGAAAATTCTGCGGAAATTGTTGAGGAACAAAATTTTGAGTCATACCTGTGAAACGTGGCTGCCAAGGCCTCCTAGGCGCTAGGTAATAAAGAGATTCCATTCCTTGTCCTTCTTCTATGTGAGTAGCTTGTAGTTATTTTAACCTTGGACAATCATCAGTGGCATGATTATATGTACATAATCCACAAACTTGAATTTTGTTTAAAGGACATTCTCTCAGTCCATGTTTCTTTCTGCATGTAGGACACCAGATGGCTAATATTTTCTCTTGTTCTTCTTGCTTCTGTTTTGCTTTCAGCATGTCAAGTTGTGAACCAAATGTGTTCATAATATCAGTTTTAAATCTTTCAAACAGATTCCCTAATTCTGTTTTAGTAACACCATTGGAAATTGATTTTGTTGACCTTGTCACAGTATCTCTTTGTCCTATTCCTCTTTTAGCTTTTCCTCTTGAGTATTTCTTACATAGTTCAGCGATTTTTGGGAAATTAAGGTGAGAAATATCCCCTACCCCCATTAAGTTAAGAGCCTCTAAATTTTCATCTGAAATTCCTTTTAAAAAGATAGTACGAATGACATCCAAAGGGAGATTAGATTGCTTAGATTTATGCATGTTGTAAAGAATTTTTTCTAGATATTCTTCTAAGCTTTCATCTTCACTTTGAGTCATTTTAAAGATATCTTCTTTAGAGTCTTTGGACTTACAATAAGGCTGATATTTAGTAAGAAATTTATTTTTCATGTCTTCCCAGTATACTATGGTTTCTTCTCCCAAACCCATGAACCATTTTAATGCATATCCTTTCAAAGTTGCAGGAAATAAACGAAGTTTTTGAGCATCATTAGTATATCCATATGTTCTACAAATGATKTCAAATTCAAACATGAAAGAATCAGGGTCTTCAGTAGTCAAACCAAAGAAATTTGGAAGAATAGAGGGAGGAATATTTTTCATTTTTATGTCATCTCCTAAAAGGGTTGGTGTGTCAACTATAGGAAATGCAAATGTAGTATGTTCTTCCTCCTCTTCTTCATCATTTCCTCTTGCCTCTTCTCGGTGTGATTCTCTATCTTCTCGTTCTTTCCTTCCTCTTTCTTCATTTCTTTTCCTTTATAGTTCCCTTTCCATTCTCTCCCTTTCTTGTCTATCAGCTTCTGACATTTCAAAGAAGTTTTCTGTTGTAAAATCTGATATCTCTGTTGGAAAAAGAGGTTGTCCTATTTGTTCAAAAATAGTTTGTTTTTCTTTTTTCTTTCCTACAGAATATATTTTTGTTTGTGTTTGTTTCTTCTTTAATTCATAAGCCAATAGAACTTGTCTTTCTATGAGAGTTAACCTTTGCCCTGAACGTTGTTTCTCTTCTAATTCTTCCAAAGTAATCTTTCCAGCAGTTTGTGTGGTAGATTCAGTTGTAGATGTGCCTGCTCCTACAGATGATGGATTAGTTTTGGGGGGGTTTTGTTTTAAAAATCTGCCTTTATCATCCCTAAGTTTATACATAAAGAAACATAATTTTAAAATCACTTCTATGCTATGTTTATTTTATTTTATGAGTATATATGTTTTTTTATATCTCTAAATATGCCTCCCCGACAACGACGCCAAAATGTTGAGCTCCAATCTACCCAAGTAAATTAGAGTGTAAATGATTGTCAATCCGGTGTTTGTAAAACTTAGAGGCACGTCCAAAGTATATGGATTTAGAGATAGTT
>JASDQU010105918.1:63564-98005 GCA_032191745.1 Picea mariana | reverse complement strand
TTCAACTAAGAAAGAACTCCAGTAGCATTCAAATCACCATAAGCATTCACATGAACAAAACACAGAGCTGATCTTCAAGAGTGCAAATTCTCAAGTTTCTTCATTCATATCAAGAGTGTCTTACTAGTTTAAGCCTAAGAGTATTTATACAAGAGTCTAAAAACCAAAAAATGCTAAAATGTCTCCTACATATCATAATTAGATCCACAATATCCTAGGAGGGTCGAATGCCTCCTTTAGATCCTCAATATATGGTCAAAATCCCACGGAATCCAAAACTGTCCAAGATTTAAGGCTGAAACAGGGCAGTTTCTGCTGAAGTGGCCCTGTTTGACCAGCGTTGACCGGACATCTGGAAGGCTTAGATTTCAAATCTGATAGCTCATTCTCCATCCTTGTACATCAGGGAACACGACCCAAGTGTTATATTTCTCCCAGGTGTCCTGCAAGTATACAAACCACGGAGCTTTTACGGGATTTGGTCAAATCCTGTAATTTCTGGTAAATTTCCAATTTTAATGCTAAAATTTAGAAAATTCAATTCTTAAGCTAAAGAATGACAAATATACCTTGCATAGGCTGTTTCATGGAAAATGTGGAATGAAATGAAGGTAAAATGGATAAATAAAGAGGCAAAATTATGGTTTATGGAAGCACAAAAATGGACTCAACAATTATTATCTATGTGTGAATGTATTCCACTGTGTATTTTGATTATTGTTTAACTAAATTGTAGATTATGCATGTTTGTTGGATATTGTTGTGCATGTCGCTAAATCTTTTATCTTATGCATTCTTATTAATTAAATAAGGTATTGGTATGAGTACGAAGTCCAAGGGTGGGCTTGTAGGTAGCATTCCCTGACCTGTTGGTGGCTGGGTTGTTACACAACCATACAGGCCACGAGTCAAGGGAATCTCCACAGAGAGTGCCTCTTTATTTATGTTAAGCCCTAATTTGTGGAACATTACCCCTTTATTGGGGAATATTACATTTGTATTGTGATTTTTTTTATGTCGGCTTGGGTCCATTAGTTGTAATTGTACCTCATAGTATCCTATATATACTAAGGAGACATTTTCATTTGGAAACATCTTATAATATTTAATTCATATGATGTATAAGGAGGTTTCCCCCTTGAAGAGGCTTATTATATGAATTTATCTCTTTTTGAAGGTTTTGAGTACTTATTATGATGTTTTTATTCTATTTTGATATTTGGTTCTTAACATTTGGTATCAGAGCTAGACAATCCTTGTAATTGGCTTCTTCAAAACAAGTCTTCATGGAATTTTCTCTACAAATTTCTTTCTATAAGGTTTCAGGATATGGAATTTCTATGGTGTATAGGAGACATATAGAGATAACTTGGGTCCAAATTTATTATCTTGGTTCGTTATATTTTTGGAAATATATTCTGTTCAAGTTAGGGTTTTTTACTAGTCCTTAAACTAGTCTGAAACACGTTTTCTTGGAATTTGTTCTCCCAATTTTATTTGGAATGGTTTCAGGTTTTGAAATTTTTGTAGTATGAAGGAGGAACAGTGACATAACTTTTGTACAAATTTCATTCCTTGATTAATTGTACTCTGAAAGTTAATCCCTGAGGAAATTAGGGTTTTTGGTTGGTCCATATTTCAGTCTAAAATAGGTGTTCTTGGGAAAACTATTATATATGAAGCTAAAGACCTTCAACTTGAGTGATACATGTTCCATTGGTTAGGGTACAGACCTAATTTTTACTGGTATGAATTTCAAGTTCTCAAGTGAATACAGTGACATGTGGAAGTTCGTACAAGTTTTCTCTCCTGAAAGGGAAAAAATCAGCACATCTTAGGAAAGTTATCATAAACCTCTATTGGAGAATCCAATATTGGTATAACATATGGGGCTAGAAATAATACACATCAGGCTACCTCAGGTAGAAACTTTAGACTCATAAGGGCCAAAATTTCATATCTACAATAGAAGAAAAGTCAGCCAGTAGAACAGTCTCCAAATCATGGTTTTAAAATGAGTGTTGTTTTTTGGAAATTTGCATATCTTTTGACTAGAATATCTAATTGGGGTGATTCAAAAAGTGAAATAAAGTGGGATAAAAGGATTATCACATAAATTTGGGAGAATATTAGTTTTTTTTATGTACATATGTATTCAAGAATCTTTAAATGTAGGATTTGTTGTTACTTGGCAGTGCTACAACCAGGGGACTGTGTGGTTCTTCCACGTACCTAGATTATATCGGAAGGACCCTTTCAAATGGTTGTGGATTAGAAAAAACTACTATGGATTTGAGCTCCCACATACCTGACGTATATCGGGAAACCCCCTATAATCCTAAGACCAACCAAGTTAACCATTTGGTCGTCTTGTTGTTGTAGTACATCAAGAATAACACTCAAGGAGATAACTATATAGTACTTATGTAGTCAGATAGTATGGCTAAGGGCATGTTCAAGCCTCATTTTTAAGTTCCCTAAGATATTGGGTCGAGTACTATTGTTGGACCCTACATGTATATCAAAGAGCTATAGTGCCTAACACTCCCTTTTTGTGAGGACCTTTGCCTAAGCCAATTAAGAATTCCTACCTTGCAATGATACCTGGAAAACGTGCCACCAAAAAAGGGAAATTCTACACCAAATAATCCCTCAGACAATCCTACTTGGAATCTTGATGAAGGTGAAGAAATGAACAATGACATGGATTATTTACAAAAGAAGGCAGTAAAAAAATATGAACTACAAAGGATGATAGATTCAACTGAAGCTAAGCTAGAAGTGATGATGGATACTAAGATGGATAAATTAAAAGAGGAGATCATGGAAGGGTTGAAAATTTTGTTAATAGAGAAGTCACTTGAAATTGAGAATGTATCCCATGAAATTCATGATGAGGACAGAAGGAAGATGAATCAAGACTAGAGAAACTCCATCTTTGGGTTGAATACCAACCACTTTCCTAAGATCGATATGCTAAAATTTGATGGCAAGGATCCAATCGCATGGATACTCCAGATGGAGAAGTTCTTTAATCTACATTATGTGCGTCAAACACAAAAGGCACGAACTTCATCCTTATATTTAGGACCTAATTAGTTTGTGTGGTATCGATGGATTTGTTCTCACAAATCACTTGTCACTTGGAAAATTTTCATGAAAGAAATGATAACACACTATGAGGATAAAAGGAGAAATACCTTCTTCAACCAATTGATAAATCGCAAGAAAAATGGTTCAGTTCTGGAGCACTTTTAGAACTTCCAAAGATTGAATATAAAGGTAACAAATATTACATATGAGCACCTGATTGATGTATTCATAGGAACTTTAAAGGATAACATTTAACATGAGGTTCTCCTTTGGGAACCCAAATCGTTGGAGAATGCGTTCAGGGTGGCGAGAAATGTTGAAATTAAAAATTTGGCTATGGCTACTAGAAGGACCACACCTAACATATATCGATATAATAATGTTCCTTCTTCTATACCACCTCAACCTACAAGGTTAACAACTCAACAATTAGAGGAACTAAAATCAAAAGGTTTATGCTTTAATTGTGATAGCAAGTGCAGTAAGGGACATAAGTGTGGTGGATATAAATTATTCTACATAGAATGTGAGGAGGAAGGAGAACAAGAACAAGAGCAAGAACCATCTCAATATGAATATGTAGAAGATATTTCTTCTGAAGAGATGACTCCCACCATATCATGTCATGCATTGGTTGGAATTAACACTCCTCAAACCATTAATATCGAAGGATATATCAAAAATAAAAAATTAATAGTGCTAATTGATTTTGGTAGTACTCATAATTTCATTCACTGCAAATTAGCCAAATCTCTCGATTGCTTTACATATCTAGCACCATAGATTCAAGTAATGATTGCAAATGGAGGAACTATAAATTTCTTAGGAAAAATCCATAAGATCAATCTTACTATGGGGGAATATGTAATGAATAATCCAATGATTTCTATACCCATGGGTGGTACTAATGTAGTACTAGGGGTCCAATGGTTATAATCATTGGGAACCATGGATTTTAATTTTCAAGAACTTTTCTTGAAATTTTCATTGGAAGGAAAGGAATTTGAGTTAAAGGGTATCACATGGAAACCCAATAAGGTGTTAATCTCTAATGGAATGACCAAATTATTGAAAAAGGGGCATCAGGGTGTATTTGTACAACTATGCTCACTAGATGTTCAAACATATAAGCCATCTATTCCCCTAGATCTCCAAGGGATCATTGATAAGAATTCTAAAGTATTTGAAGATATTCCCAAATTTATTCCACCTACTTGCGATCATGATCATGCTATTCACTTAATTCTTGGGAGTGATCCTCCAAACATTAGGCCTTATAAATACCATTATGCCCAATAGAGTAAAATTGAGTGTATGGTTGAAGAAATGTTATAGGCTGACATTATTAGACCTAGCCAAAGTTCTGACCTTGCACTGGTGGTAATGGTACGGAAGAAAGAGGGCTCATAGCATATGTGTCTGGCTTATAGAGAGCTCAACAAGCTCACCATTAAATATAAGTTTCTCATTCCCTTCATTGATGAATTGTTATATGAACTACATGGAGTAATCTACTTCACAAAGTTGGATCTTAATTCAGGGTATCATCATATTAGAATGAATAAAGAAGATATCCCAAAAATAACATTCAAAACTAATGAAAGCAATTATGAATTTTGGGTCATGCATTTTGTCCTTATGAATGCATCTTCCACATTCCAAGGGTTGATGAATTCCATTTTCAATCCCTTCCTTCAAATATTTGTGTTAGTGTTTTTTGATGATATACTAATCTATAGAAAGTATTGGGAATATCATGTTTGACATGTTGACAAGGTGCTACAACTACTAAAGGAGAAACAACTATATTCCAAACCATCCAAATATTCCTTTTGGGTGAAGGAGTTAGAGTATTTGGGTCATATTGTATCTCATGAATATGTTCAGGAATTTCTCTGTGCTATATCTATCATCCAAACTAATTGGATAACACCAACAAGGGATGGATAGAAGAATGACGAAGAAGTGTGGACTCTCATTCAAAGGTTGCAACATGATTCCAGTGCATCCAATAAATTTACATGGAAATATGATTCATTATGGTACAAAGATCGCTTATATTTATGTAAGAACTCCCAACTCAAACAAAAAGTACTTTTGGAATTGCACACCTCTCTAGTAGGAAGGAACTCAAGATTTTTGAAAACCTATCATAGGGTCAAGAGAGAAACCTTTTGGGATAGCCTTAAAAATGATGTTCAAAGGTGTGTGGAAGAATTTTAGGTTTTCCAACAAAATAAGGTGGAAACAGTTAATACCCTAGGTATTTTACAACCATTATCCATTCCAGGTTAGCACTGGGAGGAGGTTTCGATGGATTTCATCACAGGGTAACCCAAGTCTGAAGGAAAGAGTGTCATCATCGCGATTGTTGATAGAATTACCAAGAACACACACTTTTGTGCACTCTCTCATCCTTTCAAAGTGATCACAGTTGCTACCAGATTCATGGAGACAGTTGAAAAGCTACATGGAAGCCTAAATATTATTTTAAGTGATAGAGATCCCATCTTCATTGGAAATTTTTGGACATAATTATTTTCTTGTTTGGGTACTCAATTGGCTCATATCTCATCTTATCATCCTCAATCTGATGGAAAAACTGATATAGTGAACAAATGTATGGAAGGATACCTTCGTTGTTTTATCTCTGATAAACAAACACAATGGTTCAAGTGGTTACCCTTGGACGAATGGTGGTATAACACATCCTTTCATACTGCAACAAAAATGACACCATTTATGGTGATTTATGGATATAACCCACCATCCATCACTTCTTCTCCAAAATACAAATCTAAGGTTCAATCACCGGAAGATCACATCGATCATCAACAACAAGTTATCCAACTCTTAAAGGACAACCTGACTATGGCACAAAATTTCATGAAACAACAAGAAGATCAACATCGTAATGAAATAAGTTTTGAAGTACGAGATTGGGTATTTTTAATACTACAACCATACAAACATTGTCTCTCAAGCAAGCTAAGAAGGCTAATAAATTATCACCGAATTACTTGTCCTTTATAAGGTGTTTCCAAATATTGGTACTATGGCATACAAATTGTAGCTTCCTGCATCTTCGTGAGTACACCGTGTTTTCCAGGTTTCATGCTTAAACAAGATTACAGGTGACAAGATCATAGTTCAAACTGTATTTCCAAAACTTGACAAGGAAGGAAAAATCATATTGGAACTTGAAGCTATCACTGACACAAAAATTTGTCAGTTGAGGAATAGATCAATTTCAGAGTATCTAATTAAGTGGAAGAACATAATCAACTACTCAAATATATTCAACTAAATTCTACCATAGTCAAACATGGTCAACCAAAGATAACCATAGTCAACCATAACTAATCATAGTCAACTATAGTCAAACATAGTCAACCATAGTCAAACACGGTTAACATCGTCAAACATGGCCAATTTGTAGACAATCATTGTCAACAAATGTCAACCATAGTTAAACATGGTAAACCATATACAAAAAATATTATACATAGTTACCAATAGTGCACCATAGTAAAACATTATTAACCATAGTCAAACATGATCAACCATGGTCAACTAAGGTCAACCAAACTCAACCATGGTTAAATACAACCATCCTTGGTCAAACATACTCAAACATTCTCAACCATGGTTTACCATATTCAATCAAAACCAACGATGGTCAACCATAGTTGAACATGTACAAACATGGTCAACCATGGTTGACAATGTCCAAACATGGAGAAGCAGATTCAACTGAATGTCAAGTATAATCAACCATTGTTAACCACTATTAACCATAGTAAAACATAGTAAAAAATGGTTAACTACAATCAAACATAGTAGACTATGGTTGACCCAAGTCAATTATAGTCAAACATAATCAACCATAGCCAACCAAAGTCAACCATGGTAAAACATAATCAAGCATGGTAAACCATAGTCAAAGGTGGTCAACCATAAAATAGCATAGAAATTTTAATAATAATTATATTGATATTTTAATTCACAAATCTACTAATCATCCTCATGCATCTTAGTCGTAACTAGCGTAACCACATAATTAAAAGTAGTCGATATACTTGGATGAGTGTCATTAATTAAAAAAGGTGGAAAATGGTGTTGATCAATGTATATAAACTACTTTTAATTATGTGGTTGTGGTAGTTATTGTACATGGAACAATGTTAATGAAAAATCTTATTATGTGTTTTGGATCCATTTAAAAACCATTGAATTCATGGTATGAAGAAATTTTTCCTTTTTTTTTTTCTAAATTATATGTTGAAGTTTTAATTTTATGGAATTATGATGGACATTTAATTTGTTTGTTATTAATTTTAGTTTTTTTTGTTAATTAACACAAATCTATCTTAAGTATGGATTTGTCATGTGTCAAGTGGGATCAAATCTTTTGACGTGCAAACCTGTCCTTAAGTTTTTTCAATCTAAAAAATGTTTTCACCTCGAGGGACTTGATCCCTCTTAGCACATGATAGATCTATACTTAAAATGTATCTAGATTGGTTCTTACTGTGTGTGTGCCAACTCCATGTTGAGCACAGAAGGAATTACATCTCCCCCATACACTAGCCAAAACACCATTGAAATGTTTTAACATGATGATGATGATGATTAACTTCAACTGAGACCAAAATTGGTCTATCCAACTTTTTAAGAAAGGTAAGAGATTAATTGGATTTCTATAGAAATTCATTTATGTTATAGAAAAACATTAATAAAAGAGTTCCAACTTTGTATAAATATACAAAGTTGATATTGAAATATTTTATTTAAGGTTGAGATTCAAATATTTTATTTAAGGTTGACATTCAAATATTTTATTTATGACTAATATTGAATTTTTTTTGTTATTAATATTTTTTGTAAATTCCACATGTGAACTCTATATTGAGTAACAACAATACAATTTTTTTTCTTTCAATTGTTTTATTTAAAGTGGACATTCAAATATTTTATTTATGGCTGAATTTTTTATGGTGAATAATATTTTTTGTAAATGGCAAGCGTGAACTCCTAACCACTACTCCCTCATACTAAGATGTATATTATTCACCATACACCAATTTGGTGTCCGGCTTGGTCGTGACCTTAAAAATAGATTATTATTATTATTATAAAGAAACTATGAGTAGAATAAGAAATTTGGTACTCTCAAATTACTCTCTCTATATACTTTAGTTGATATAAAACTATACTAGGGTGTAGACAGGGCCTTTAAGATCAACTAATTTTTTTCTTTGTGAAAAATATTAAATGCTTATCATAATTATAAGAAAAATTGAAAGTTAGATGTGATTCTTCTTCAATATTATCCATAATGATTTAATGGGTAATTGGGTATGTTTCTTTTTCAATAGTATGGAGAATGATTTAATGGGTAATTCGTTATTTAGTGGCTACTAAAATGTTTTGGGGTTTTGGAATATAGCTTAAAATAGTATGGAGAATGATTTAATGGGTAATTGGTTATTTAGTGGATACTAAAATGTTTTTGGGTTTTGGAATATAGCTTAAAATTGCTTTTTGGTTTTCAAGTATGACTTAAAACTATTTTTGAGTGGTCAAGAGCTCATCCTCCTTGGGATATAACAAGAATAGAAATGTGTCCACCTTACTTACCACAAGTTACTCGCCTTCCTTGGGATATGTCAGGAGTGGAAATGTGTCCACCTTACTTACCACAAGTTATTTAAAGTGACCAAATTTTGTTTATATTCAGATTATGTCAATAAAAATTATACTAATAACCATTAATAATATAAAAAAAAATTTATTTAAAAACAAAAACATAGTGATGACTTCTCACTCCACCCAAAACTTGTGATTTTTGAAAAACCTATCTAATTACAAAACTTAATGGTTGGTTTTACGAAATTCCCCCAAAAACTAATTCCAATCCCATTTTGAATAAGTTACTTATAATATGCTCATCGAAAGCAGGTTTTGTGACTATGGATGCATTAGTGTCTTTGATTTCATCATTGATTTCACAAAATAAAATAGCTGATCAAAAATTGTCTCATTTACATACACTCACATTGACATTTACATTTGCATTCATTCATTTACGTATTGATACAAGGAATTACTTACTACGAGGTATCTCTCCTGGGAAAAATAATGGAGCCATTTACCTTTAGCCATGACGACATGTTACTGTCATACCCAGTTTCCTAAATAATCGAATCAAACTCCATTTTGGTTCAGATTTTATTCCACAGCCAAATAGATGTGTAGGAGCTTGTGAAACTCCATTATGCCACTTGGTTCATATTTTATTCCTTGGACCAAATTTCCAACATGTCCCTGAATGGCTTGAGGAGGCGAGTTGCAACTCGTGATAAAACTTGATTTTCTGAACAAGAGATCAATTTTGAAGAACATTATTTTAGGGGATTGTGGGTAGAGTGGTCATGTGGGCCTTTAAAAAATATGCATGTGGGATCTTAAGGAAATATTTTATGCCGCTTGGTTTGGATTGTATGCCCCCAGACCAAATTGTCAACATGTCCTTGAATGTCTTGATGAGGAAAGTTGAAACTCATGATAAAACTCTAACCAGGCCTAAGATGGATGAACCATCAGTTGCATTGGATTCGGGGCACCATGTTACAACTATGAGGACCCCTCCGCTATCATTTTGTTTCCCAGAAAAGTGTTTTTTGGAGGATCTTCAGATTTTTCTCAATGAGGCATAGTGCAATTTTTGAACAAGAGTTTGATTTCAAAGAACAGAGTGTCGGGAAATTTTGGGTAGCATGGTTGCCTGGGCCTTGGACAAATAGACATGTCGAAGCTTATGGAACTCTATTATGCCACTCGGTTTGGATTTTATGCCCCCAAACCAAATTTCCAACATGCCCCTGAATGGATTGAGGAGGCGAGTGGAAACTCGCAATAAAACTCTAATCAAGCCTCAAATGGAAAAACCATCAATTACATTGGATTTGGGGCATCAGTTTACAACTATGGGGACCCCTCTACTTTCATTTGATTTCCTAGAAAAGCATTTGTTGGAGGATATCTGGAAATAGAGTTTTCCTCAGTGAGGCATAATGAAATTTATGAATAAGAGGTTGATTTTGAAGAACATTGTGTTGGGATATTTTGAGTAGCATGGTAGAATGGGCCTTGGAAAAATAGATGTGTGAGAGCTTATAGAACTCCTTTATGCCACTCATTTTTTATTTTATGCCCCCATAACAAATTGCCAACAAGTTCATGAATGGATTGAGGAGGCGAGTTACAACTTGTGATAAAAATCAAATAAGTTCTAGGATGGATGAAACATTGATTGAATTGGATTTAGGGTACTGGATTACATATATGGGGACCCCTACGCTATCATTCTATTTCCCAAAAAAGAATATGTTGGAGGATCTCTGGAACTAGGGTTTTTCTCAGTGAGGCAAAGTGTAGTTTATGAACAAAGAGGTCGATTTTGAAGAACATTGTGTCGAGCGATTGTGGGTAGTGTGTCCACCTAGGCCCTAGAAAAGTAGACATATGAGATCTTACGAAACTCCATCATGCCACTTGGTTTTTATTTTATGCCCTCAGACCGAATTTCCAACATGTCCCTTAATGGATTGAGGAGGCGAGTTGCAACTTGCTATAAAACTATAATCGATCCTTGGATGGACAAATCATCGGTTGAATTGGATTCAGGAAAGGAAAGTAAAGATAAGACAAGACAAGGTAGGGAAAGGAAAGGAGAGACTAGGAAAGCAAGAAAATTCAAGGCAAGGCAAGGAAATCCAAGGAAAGGAAAGGAAAGACAATCCAAGACAAGACAAGGCAAGGAAAGGATAGACATAGTTCCCTAACAACAAAAATGAACCACAAAGTAAAATAATACTATAACAACCATAAAATGAAGTGAAAATTTTCAAGCATACATAAATTTGAAATATTTGCTCAATTATTCCTTTTACACATTAAGAATTTCCAATGTCATCATTTGTATCCTATTTCTAGTTCTTATTACATATGTTTGACAATTTAACACCTTGTAAGGAAAGGAAATACAAGAAAAGGAAGTGCAAGACAAGGAAAAGCATGTAAATACAAGGAATGGAAAGGCAAGGCGAGGTAAGGAAAGACAAGGAAAGGAAAGGTAAGGTAAGGCAAGGAAAGGAAAATCAAGGCTAGGCAGGCAAGGAAAGCAAAGGTAACGAAAGGATAAGTAAGGCTAGACATGGAAATAAAAGACATGAAATGGAAAGGGTAGGAATGACAAGGTAAGGAAAGGCAAGGAAAGGCAATCCAATCCAATCCAATCCAAGACAAGACAAGGAAATGTAAGGTAAGGAAATGAAAGGAAAGGCTAGGAAAGAAAGGAAAGGAAAGGATAGGCATGGAAAGGAAAGGAAATATAAGGCAAGACAAGCGAATTCAATCCAATCCAATCCAAGCCAAGAAAATTAAAGGTAATTCAAGGCAAGGCAAGGCCAGTCAAGAAAATGAAATGAAAGGCTAGGAAAACAAGGAAAGGCAAGGTAAGGAAACGCTAGGAAAGCAAGGAAAGAAAAGTCTAGGAAAGAAAGGCAAGGCAAGGAAAGGAAACAAATGGAAAGACAAAGAATAGAAAGGAAAGGAAAGTAAATACAAGACATCAGAAGCCAAGACAAGGTAGGGAAAGCCAAGGCAATGATAGGAAAGCAAGGAAAGTAAAGTGATATGGATTTAGGAGCGGAACAAATTGATTAATAGACTGAATACAATACACATAGAGATATGAAGAATAAGACAAATATCCAGTGACAAAATATTCTATTAAATAATGAAATAGGCTGAAACTGTAAAACTGCAGAACTGAAACACTTGCTCGAATGGTGGTAGTGATCTCTGAGAAGAGATGTGGTTGCTATGCAAATCCGTCTGAGAAGAATGGATTACAATGAGGCTCCAGAGAACTTTTTGATATTACTCATGAATGCCAAAATCGTAGACATCCAAAAACCTAACATAGAAGGTGAAACACCAAAAGTCATGTGGGCGCTATGGGTAAGTTGGTGTAATTTGGTACCTCAACATCCAAGGGTCATAACTTTTGCATACGACCTTCGTTTTAGGCACGTGATAGCCCGTTGGAAAGGTATTTCAGAGAACTACACATTCTATCATCAAACTGTGACTTTGTCTATCGTTGAATGTGGTGAGCCAAAAAAACAATGTTTAGGGCCCCAAAATAGCCTTGAAAGTAAAACAAGATGTGCTAACATGAAAACATACAAAATAAGCTAGTTGGATTAGGCAAGAGGCCACTTGTATCCACCTGGAGTGTGTGTGGGGCTTCAAACAACCCCATAAGTGTAGAACCCACAATTACAAAGAAGTACAAAAGAATGTGTTGAATAAAAAATGGATACAAGGAGCCAGTGGGAATAGGTGGGTGGCCACTAATATCCACCTGGATCAATTCTCCCCCCTTAGAAAGCAATAGTCTCCATTGCATTGAGTTCCCCCATCAGGTGAGGAAACTTTTGTTGGATTTGGCCCCGGGTGAGCCACTTGCCTTGGTGTAGGAGTTTCCCTACCTTGACAACCCGATAAAGTTGGATCCATTGTTGGCGAGTGCCCTTGACCTATGTGTCCACTATTTGATCAGTGGATGTTCGTTCCATGCATTCAAGGTTGAGCTATGTTTGTGTCAGTTGTTCTGTGATCTCAAAGGTGTCCAATAATGGGGGAAAATATAGTCAAAGGAGGTCCACATTGAATATTGGATGCAGACCAAGGAAGGGTGGAAATTTTAGCTCAAAATCATTGCTACCCATAGCCTTGGTGATAGTGTAAGGCCCATAATGAAGTGGGAGAAGCTTCGGATGGGGCCCGGTGAGATGCGTCTTCTGCAAATGTAACTAGAATTTGTCGCCAACCTGAAACTGGTGTGGTACCATGTGTTGATCATGGGTTTTTTTTACTTAGCATTGGATTTCTGCAAAATCTCCTGGACTTGTTGGTGGATGTGTTGAATCCTCTCAATGAATATGGTGGCTTTGTTGATCATAGACTGATCAAGGGAATATTTTGTTTGTGCAGTGGCAAGAGGAAGTGCAAAATCAATGGGTCCCAAGGGTTGGAATCCCAGACCCACTTGAAATGGGCTATGGCCAGTGGAACTATGGAGAGCCATGTTGTAACTGTGTTGGACATATGGGAGACTCTCGTCCCATGTACGTGGATGCTTAGAATTGTACATGCCTGGGATGTGCACAATCATTCGATTGACGACCTCTATTTAGCCATCAGTTTGGGGGTGGAAAGTAGTGGATTTTGTGAGCTTGGTGTCCAATAGAGACTAGAGACTCGACCAAAAGGTGTTGAGGAACCTGTTATCTCAGTCGGAGATGATGGTCTGTGGTATCCCAAAGTGGACCCACACTCGTTTGAAGAAGAGCTTAGCAGTGTCTGTCGTTGTGAAATTTTTATTATAGGTTGTGAGGATGGCCATCTTCAAAAATTGATCAACGACCAAAAACACATAGTCATTTCCTTGCTTGGTGGACGTCAAGCCAGACATGTAATCCATTGACATGGATTCCTAAGGATTCCCGGGAATAGAAAGAGGGGTGTATAAGCCTTGATTCTTTATGGATGGCTTGGAAATGGCACTTGTAGTGAAAGATCTGATATACTTGCTGACGTCCTGTCAAATTTTTGGCCAATAAAATGTTTCTGAAGAACAAACACAGTTTTCTCCATGCCAAAATGTCTTGCCACCCGAATGTAGTGGGCTTCCCAAATCAAATTTGCACGCTCGCTTGTAGGAACACAGAGATGGTCCAGGTGGAATAAGAGTTCGTCATGAATTTGAAAATCAATGACAATTTCACATGTACACAAGATTTGATATGTGGTGGTGAAGTCTGGATCTTGCTGATAAAGTTGGGGCCACTCAGATGCTTCATGTCCACAGGAATGGAGCACAGTGGTGAGTGAATCCATAGGAGGTCGATTGAGGCAGTCAGCGACATGATTGGTAATACATGTCTTATACTTGATGTCGATATGGAACTGTTGTAGGTAGGTGGACCACTTCTGATGGCGGTCGTTTTGCAATTTTCCCTATGTTTGTATAAATTGCAGAGGCTTGTGATCAGTGTGTGTGATAGTCTCTTTCCCCAGAATGTAATGTTTCCATTGATGACATGCTTGTACAATGGAATACATTTCCTTTTCATAGGTGGGGTATTTCTGGGCAGTATCGGAGAGTGTCTCACTATGGTATTCCACCGGATGCCCGTGTTGAGTGATAACTACGACCACGGCATAGTCAAATGCATCAGTCTCAATCTTGAAAGGTTGTTTTAGATCAGGCAAGGAGAGTACTGGAACTGATCACAAGTGATGCTTCAAATCATCAAATTCTCATTTTTGTGCCTTCCCCCACACGAAATTGGCCCTGCCACCGCCCTTGGTCACCTGGCTAAGGAACCATGCAATATGGGAGAATCTCAACACAAACCGTCAGTAGAAGTTGGCTAGTCCCAAAAATATCTGAAGATCGGTTAGTGTGGTCGAGGTTGGCTAGTCACAGATGACTTGGATCTTAGCTGGATCAAAATGTACCCCATGCTTATGAACAATGTAGCCCAAGTATTGGACCTTGTTCATGCCAAAAGAGCATTTTTCCAAGTTGGCATAAAGCTTGTGCTGTTGCAGAGTGCTCAAAACCTATTGAATATGTTGCATGTGCTCCTCCCACGTTCTGTTGAAGATGAGGATGTCATCCAAATATACTACCACAAAGGAGTTGGTGAAGGGTTGCAATACATCATCCATCAACCAAATTAAAGTGGTTGGTGCATTTGTTAATCCAATGAACATGACTAGCTATTCCTAGAGACCTTCTATACATTTGAAGGTTGTCTTTCATACATCAGTTGGTTCGATGGGAACCTGGTGGTAGCCAGAATTTAGGTCAATATTGCTGAATAAATTTCCCCCTTTGAATTGGTCAAGAAGTTCATCAATCCTGGGAATGTGGTAGCGGTTCTTGACTATGATTTTGTTTAAGGATCTGTAATCAATGCAGAGTCGCCAAGTCTCATCCTTCTTCTGCACCAGTACAATTGGGCTTCTGCAAGGGGAGAATATGGGCCTGATGTGCCCGTTTTGAATATGCTATTGGACCTAAAGAATGATTTTGTCACTCTCGATCAGTGAGCATCGATAGAATGGTCCATTAGGTAGAGGCACATCAGGGATCAGATCAATTGGATGCTTGACTTGGCAGTGTGTCGGTACCCCTGTAGGTGAGGCAAAGATGTCTCTGTATTCTTCCATGATCCTGTCCACTTTCTTTTGCTGCAAAGAGAGGCATTTTGTAGAGGCCACGAAAGTGACGGAAACCTGCTTCTTACTCTGAGCATAGATCACATAGAAAATGAACTTCCCAGTCTCTGAAATTATCTTAATTCATTTCTTAGCAGAGATTAAAGAAATAGCAGTAGGCGGCACTACCTATGGGATCATGTATAATTTTCTACACAAAGTAATAATAACACTGCAGGGTATAGACTCATACACAACATGACGCTTCCAAAAATATGGTAGTCCTAAAATAACATTACAAACTTCAAGAGGATAAATATCACATAGTACCTCATATTTTAAAGGCTTGATGTCGTAGGGCAGACGACACTGTTGGTTGACACAGAGATCTCTTCGTTGGCAAAGCCAGCCGATGGTGTAGGGTTGTGGATGTGATGTTGTTGGAAGTTCCAACCACTTGATGACATCTTCTAAAATTAGGTTCTTCTAACTACCATTGTCGACAATTAAGTGAATCGGATCCCCCTTGATCCACATCTACGAGTGAAAGAGGTGTTCCCCTTCCTATGGTTCTTTTGGTTCGCTTGGTCGGACTTTGGTCGTAGTGATAGTGGCACTGGGTTCAACATCGATAAATCGCTTCCCTCCTTCAGGATTTGACTTGGAATCATAATCAACCTCTGAATCAGAAGACTTCATCTCGGCCACGAGGGACTTCTTTGAGCGACATTCTTCGGTTTTGTGCCAAGGAATTTTATGGTACGCACACCATTTTCCCGTGTCCTTCTTTGTCTTCTCATTTCCCTTCTTGTGTTGTAGCTTGGACTGGTTTTCCTAAGGGCATACATCTTGACTTGGTCCCTTGCTATGTGGGTTGGGGATTCCTTTTCCCTACTTCAGCTGTGAGGGGTTTGCAAATCCAAACTCTCGTCGTTTCTACTTAAATTTATGCTCGATATTGACAGCGTATCTATAAGTTGTGCCCAATGAGGTGATGTCCAGGAACTTCATTTCTATTTGAATGTATCTATGCAAACAGTCATGGTATTTGAGCACTAGATGACACCTAGAGTCTTTGATACCTAATTTGGTGCATAGGGTATGGAAAATATTGGTGAAATCTGGTACTGTCTGGTCCCTTTCTTGACGTAGGGTGGTCCATCTGGTGTAATGGTCCTCGTAGCTTCCAACAAGGTAGTATTTTTCTTCAATGGCATCCCGGAAGGAATCCCATGTAGGGGCCACCACAAAAATTGTAGATTCCTCCACATCCCTTTGCTCAGAGTAAGTATCCCGCCAGTCTTTAACATGGGGAACGGCCTTGAGGAGTGAAAAAGTGATTTTTTCCCTATCGAAAAAATTGTGGACCGAAAAATATCCTTCGCGCAGATTCAACCATTTATCTACAACATTCACATCTAGAAGTCCTTGAAATAACGGAATATCAAAAAAAAATTGTACCTTGAAGCGGGTTACATGGCCACTTGATGAAGATGATTCTTCTGTGGGAAATCGTCGAAGGATATGCGCGAAGTTGTCCATCATTTCATTCCTTTGTCACGTGAGGGATTCCTCGAGCAACATTTTAATAGGATCTCATGCTCCATCATTTTTTTCTTCATCCCACATGGGTTGTTGTTGGGCTTAGTGCGAATAATATTGAAATGGCTCGATTGGTTCGAGTCCCAACTTCTTGTACCCAAATATTCTTGGGTACATGCACAAAGAAAAATAAATGAAGAGTAGACCGCTTTGATACCACTGATTTTTTTTTAGGAGAAGAATGAACTGATTAATAGACTAAATACAATAAAGACAGAGATATGAAGAATAACACAAATATACAATGTCGATATCTTATATTAAATAATGAAATAGGATGAAACTGTAAAATTGCAAAACCGAAACACTTGCTTGAATGGTGGTAGCTATCTCTGAGAAGAGATGTGGTTGCTACGTGCATGTGTCTGAGAAATATGGATTACAATGAGGCTCCAGAGGCATTTTTGATATTACTCATGACTACCAAAACCCTAGACATCCAAAAACCTAACCCTAGAAGGTGAAACGCCAAAATTCATGTGGGCCCTATGGGTAAGTTGGTGTAATTTGGTACCTTGACTTCCAAGGTTCATAAATTTTTCATATGACCTTCATTTTAGGTGCATGGTAGCCCATTGGAAAGGTCTTTCAGAGAAATACACATTTTGACATCAAACTGTGACTTTTTCTACAGTTTGATTGTGGCAAGCCAAAAAAACAATGTTTAGGGCCCCAAAACGGCCTTGAAAGTACAACAAGATGTGTTTACATGAAAATATACAAAATAATCCAGTTGGATTAGGTGAGAGCCCACTCGTATGCACCTGGAGGATGTGTGGGGATTCAAACATCCCCAAAAGTGTAGAACCCACAATTACAAAGTAGTATAGTAGAATGTGTTGAACAAAAAACAGACACAAGGAGCCAACTGCAATAAGTGGGTGGCCACCAATATCCACCTGGATCATAAAGGAAAGGAAAGGAAAGAAAAGGCAAGGCAAGGAATGGCATGGGAAGACAAGTCAAGGAAAGACATGGCAAGGAAAGGTAAGGCAAGTGATCCAGATTTAGGAGTGTAATGAACTGATTAACAAATTGAATACAATAAACATAGAGATATGAAGAACACCACAAATATCTTGTGAACAATATATTCTATTGAATAAATGAAATGGGTTGAAACTGTAAAACTACAGAACTAAAAAACTTGCTCAAATGGTGGTAGCTATCTCTGAGAAGAGATGTGGCTGCTATGGGCATCCTTCTAAGAAGAATGATTAAAATGAGGCTCAAGAGGCATTTTTGATATTAATCATGAATGCCAAAACCCTATACATACAAAAGCCTAACCCTAGGAGAAGAAATGCTAAAAGTTATGTGGGCCCTTATGGGTAAGTTGGTACCTCAACTTCTCGGGGTCGTAACTTTTTCATACGACCTCTGTTTTAGGCGTGCGATATCCTGTTGGAAAGGTATTTTAGAGAACTACACATTACGCAATCAAACTTTGACTCTGTCTATAGTTTGACTATGGAGAGCCAAAAAAACACTATTAAGGGCCCCAAAATGGCCCTGAAAGTACACAAATATGTGCTGACATGAAAACGTACAAAATAATCCAGTTGGACTAGATGGGAGGGCACCAGTATCCACCTGAAATATTTGTAGGGCTTCAGATAGCTCCAACAGTGTATAACCCACAATTACAAAGAAGTATAGAAGGATGTGATGAACTAAAAACTGACAATAGGAGCCAGTAGGAAGAGGTGGGTGTCCACCAATATCCACCTGGATCAATCCTCCCCCCTTAGGAAGAAATGGTCTCCATTGAGTTGATTTCCCCCATCATGTGAGGAAAATTATGCTGGATTTGGCCCCGGGTGAGCCATTTTCCTTGGTGTAGGAGTTTCCCTACCTTGGCAACCCAATAAAGTTGGATCCTCTGCTAGCGAGTGTCATTGACCCTTGTTTCCACTATCTGATCAGTGGATGCATGTTCCATGCAGTCAGGGTTGATATTTGTTGTTGTCAGTTGTTATGTGATCTATGAGGTGTCCAATAATGGGGAAAATATGGCCTAAGAAGGTACACATTGAACATTGGGTGCAATCCAAGGAATTGTGGAGTGTTTAGCTCAAAATAATTGTTACCCATAGCCTTGGTGATGGTGTAAGGCCCATATCAAAGTGGGTAGAGCTTCCGATGGGGCCCTCTAAGACACTCCTTCTGCAAGTGGAACCATACCTTGTCTCCAACCTGAAATAGGTGTGATCCCATGTGTTGATCATGGATTTGTTTGTACTTAGCATTGGGTTTCTACAAAATCTCCTGGACCTGTTGGCGGATGTGGTGAATCCGCTCAATGAATCTGGTGGCTTTTTTGGTCTCATACTAAACATGGGAATATTTTTTATGCGTGGTTTCCAGAGGGAGTGCAACATCAATGGGATGGAAGGATTGAAATCCCAGTCCCAAATGAAATGGGCCATGTCTGGTGGAGCTATGGAGAGACATGTTGTAACTGTATTGAACATAGGGGAGGCTATCATCCCATGTACGTGTATTTTTAGTGTTGTACATGTGCAAGATGTGCAAAATCATCTGATTGACGTCCTTTGTCTGGCCATATTTTTGGGGGTGGAAAGCAGTGGACTTAGTGAGCTTGGTGTCCAACAATGACCAAAGACTCGACCAAAATGTGTTGAAGAACCTGTTGTCCCAATCAGAGATGATGGTATGTGGTATCCCAAAATGTACCCACACTCATTCGAAGAATACCTTGGTATTATCTGCCACTGTGATATTTTTCTTATAGGCTGTGAGGATGGGCATCTTCGAAAACTGATAAACGACCACAAATACACAAGCATTGCCTTGCTTGGTGGATGGAATGCCACACATGTAATCCATTGATATGGATTCCCAAGGCTTCTCAAGAGTAGGAAGAGGCATGTATAATCCTTTATTCTTGATGGTTGTCTTGGCAATGGCACAGGTAGTGAAAGATATGATATACTTGTTGACGTCCTATAGAATTTTTGGCCAATAAAAATGTTTTTGTAGAACGACCACAGTTTTCTCCACGCCAAAATGTCGTGCCATCTGACTGTATTGGGCTTCCCAAATCATCTTGGCAGACTCGCTTGTAGGAACACAGAGATATGAAGAACAACACAGATATCTAGTGAACAATATCTTCTATTGAACAAATGAAATAGGTTGAAACTATAAAATTGTAGAATTCAAACACTTGCTCGAATGGTGGTAGCTATATTTGAGAAGAGACGTGGATGCTACGTGCATCCGTTTGAGAGGAATGATTACAATGAGGCTCCAAAGAAATTTGTTATATTACTCATGAATTCCAAAACCATAGACATCCAAAAACCTAACCCTGGGAGATGAAAGGCCAAAAGTTATGTGGGCCCCTATGGGTAAGTTGGTACCTCAACTTATCAAGGTTGTAACTTTTGCATATGACCTTCGTTTCAGGCATGTGATATCCCATTGGAAATGTCTTTTAGAGGACTACACATTACACCATCAAAATCTAACTATGTCTACATTTGGACTGTGGCGAACCAAATAACATTGTTAAGGGCCCCAAAACGACCCTAAGAGTACAACAAGATGTGCTTACATGAAAACATACAAAATAATCTAGTTGGATTAGATGGGAGGCCACCATTATCCACCTAGAATTTGTGTAGGGATACATAAAGCCCCAATAGTGTAGAACCCACAATTAAAAAGAAGTACAGAAGGATGTGTTGAACTAAAAACTGATAAGAGGAGCCAGTTGGAATAGGTGGGTGGCCACCAATATCCACCTGGATCATCAAGGTAAGGCAAGGTAAGGCAAGGAAAGTTTAGGAAAGGAAACATAGGGCAAGGAAACATAAGGAAAGAAAAGGAAAGGAAAGACAAGGCATGTCAAGACAAGGAAAGGCAATACCAGGCAAGGGAAGGAAAGGTAGGGAAAGGAAAGGAAAGGCAAGGCATGACAAGGAAAGGAAAGGCATATAAATACAAGGCAAGGAAAGGTAAGTAAGAAAAGAAAAGGAATGGTGAGGAAAGGCATGGAAATACAAGGCAAGGTAAGGAAAGACAAGGCAAGGAAAGGAAAGGTTAGGCAAGGTGTTGGCGCGAATTTGTTCATACCAGGGTTCTTCTCAGGTTACCAAAAAAAGGCACCATGTAGTCTAGAGAGATGGAATTTTCATCCCCTCCGAAGAGAAGAAGTCTCAACCAAAGTGTTGTTGAGATAGATAGATAGGGAAGGGTAGGGAGAAGACTAAGGAAGATCCATCGAGCGTTCAGAAATCACTCCTGTTCTTGCGCAATCAACATCATCAGATCAAAAACATCTAAAAGCAAGAACCATACCTACTTGCATTGTGAGAAGTAGTTAAACATAGAATCATCAATTAGAACTCATAATCTATGCATAAACACTATAATGCATAAGAAAGCATGTAAAGACACATCATATTTGAAAATTTATCCCTTCATCATATTATATTAAAGATCTTTCTTACATCACAGAATAAGAATTACATAGAAATGTTTAGTATAGACTCTTGTCTTCAGACCTCAGCCATAGAGTTCTGATTTCCTAGCCGAAAGATCTCTCGTTTATTCCAGACTCTACTCTTCTCGATTTACAACAAATAGAAACAACTAGCAACCAAAAATTATCAAAACCCTTGTGCAATTCCAATAGACATGAACCAACCCAACCTAACCGGCTGACGAACCAACCAACCAACCAACTAACTAACTCTTTTACAATTATATTATTTCCTATATATAGCTGGGTTATGTCTTCTTTTTCGGCTTGCACACCTTCTTGTTCTGTTGCAATTGTTTGTTGCTTAGTTGGGGTTGCGCTGGCTTCCGCAACTGTTTTATGTTATTCTTCCTTCCAGCCTCTGATGGAGGTTGCGCGACTCATGCTTAATCAAAAATTGTGCAATTCTTTCTCAAAAACGAAGGGCCCAACAGGCTCCGACCATAATCCTTAACTCGTCCTCGAGTCAAGCACTTGGTTCTTTCACATTCTCTATGAGAAAGTGTTGTTTTCCCTTGTTCGGTTTCTCTTCTTCTTTGAGCTCTTCTGTTTTTTCCTTTTCTTCCTTCACCTCTTCAAACAAAGGGCCCAATTCTGGAACTAGCTCTAATGCTTTGTGATTTAATCCGTAAAATCTTTCAATTTTGCCCTGCCATTTCCAGGCGAGGACTGATGCTTCTTCCAGGAACTGTTGGGTTGTCTCTTTGTTGTACTCTTTTGGCTTGGCTGCAACCAACGAGTTCCATTCGGAGTCATCTATTGTGTCAACCTGGTTCATTTTCATATAGGCGGTTTGAATTACCAGTTGAAAATCATGCAGCTCTTTCTTAGCTACGGACTATGCTTAGTAGAGTGAATTTAGTTTGTTGTCGGCCTACTGAATTTGGTCAAACTTATACTGCTGATCCATGGAGTCCATTGTGACCGCAACTTCCTCGTTCAACACCTGGATCTTTGTGCACAGTTATTCCAAGACTTGATTCTGTCGAGCGATGATGCCCATCCAATCGCTGACTTGCTTGAAGATTTTGGTGCAGTCCATTGTCTGCTTATGTAGTGTTGCTCGGGCATTGTTTCCTTACAGTATGATCTTCTACATTTGTTCCTGCAGTTGTCGAGGTTGTTGTTCTGCTTCTTGCTAGACTTGTTGTAACTTTGCTTGTATCTACTCCGTGCGTGTCGTGAGTTGTGTCCATGCCGCTTGTAACAACTCGATCTGTTTCTCTGGTTYTATTCTCTTGCCAGCTTCAGGTAGATCTGGTGCAACCCTCTGAATCTTCGGCCAGGCTTCTGCAAGTTTTTCCTGCACTTTTTCCAGTTTGTGCTGGGCTAGGAGTCGATCACTTTTTTCCTCCGTTATACATGTTTGTCCATATAATTGTCCTTTTTCGGCGATCTCGACTGAGTTCTCGGCGTCCTGGAGCCTTTTCTCTAGTTGGTGTGTGGAGGCTCTGATTAGTCTGAAAAACTGTGATGCTAGACACTATACTAGGTTGGTGGATGAAGGAACTGCATCAATGGTTGCTCTTTTCTGTAAAGGGAATCTGTTGGTCGTTGATTGGTCTGAATGGGTTTATACTTCCTCTTCTGTTGGTGGCGCTAGTGCGATCCTCAATCTTAGATCTTCGGGCAGAATTTTTAGGACCTTTGTTCTGGTTATGCAGAGCCACATCAAATCTGCACATTGTTGGGGGTTCTGAAGGACTTGCTCCATTTGCGCTCGCATGGTTATCGTATCCTGGTCCATTGTTGAGTTTGACTCATTGGGCACATCTGGTATCTCCGTGTCCTCTGGTACTTCTGCATCATGCATCATGATTTCTTGGGCATCCTCACCCTTGGGTGGTTAGGTGATTTGTTGGTTATGGTCAGCTTCCATCTCTGCTCTACTTCTGGCGGCTTCTTCCTATGCGGAAGACTTAGGTTTTTTTTCATGCTTGCTCGGATTTGTAACATCTAGCATTGTACTTTTCTCTGATACTTTGGGGTCGGGGTTGGGGATTTCTGAGCTGGGATTGGGGGATTCTCTRTTTTTTTGGTCGAGATGCATCTACTCTAAGGTTGTGGTATGATGTGGAGAAGTGGTGAGGAGATTTGGTAGTTGGAGTGGTGGTGGAGGCTTCTCAACAATGAGTGTTGATGGGATTGTTTCAGGGTCTGGGTCATCTTGGATGTCAATAATAGTGGTGGCTTTGGTCATGGAATGAGTCTGGGGAGCGACATATGAGAGGGGTTGTGGGTTTAGGGGTTTGTTCGGTGAGACCCCCATTCTAGGCCTTTTCCCCGTCGGTTCGGTGGCAAGCATAGCACCCAAAATTTGGTTGACCTGCACACCTGATAGCACGGCATTGGCTAGCAACTGTGGGGGGGGGCAGTCTTTTCCTCCGCTCCAACTTCAATGTTTCTTCTTCCTCCTTGGAGTCAGTCTGTGCCAGAGCATCTAGATTTTTCTTCTTGGGGCCTGAGCTCTGTCCCTCTCCTATTGCCTTGTCTTTTTTCTTACTTAGATCAGCCATCAAAATGTAATGCATTCCTAATTTGTGTGGGCTGCGTTTAACTACAGGCCATGACATGACCTCCGTGTCGAATGCTTCCTCATCCAAATAGAATGGTAGTAGTCCTGTATGGAAATGTTCCCGGCTGGCATGTCTCGGCCAGACGCATGTGTTGTGTTGGTTCATGCTAAAGGAGATATTCCTCATGTTGTTATTGAGGAGCTCCTGTGGGATGCGTGGCCTCTGCGTTGCATCTAACATAGAATTATACCACTTGGAAAATGTTGCATTGTTGAATGTTGTGTTCTCTGAGTCTGGTCTGGATTTCCATGGCTCGAACATCTTCGACAGGTGCCCTTTATCTAGTATTGTAATTTTTTTTCCCACCGGTGACTTCCATTTCAACATTGTGAATGCCACAAGTAGGTATCCATAGGTAAAGGTGCCTCCTTTCTCTTGTGCCTCTTCGCAAGAAACTAGTAGTTCCTCCACCAGGAAACTACACCAGTTGAGCATTGCTCCCTGATTGTAGAAGTAAACAACTGATAGCGCATCTAAAGTGAATTCTCACTTATAATAGGACCTCATAACCTTGTTGTCTATGACGTAGCAGCCAGTCCGGACTGTTTCGGGCAGTATTGGCTCAATGATTGTTGTGCGTCCTCCTCTCTTGGTGTTAATTTTCTCGTATAGGCTAAGCTCGCCTTTCTTCTTCCAATTCTTGTCGGGGCTCTGAAATCCCTTCCACACATACTCTCCATCAGAGGATAGTCTATTAAGATGCTAGATATCCTATGCATGGATTGGATACCGCTTATCCAACAATAAACTTATGTCGTGCACTCTAATCAAAAATTTTGTGCAGCACGTGATTTCGTCTGTGGTGCCAAAGACTGGTAAGTCTCTAAGGTTCATTATGGTGGAGTTAAACAGATTGATGAACTCCTTTTTCAGTATAAAGTGCATATCCTCGGTTCCATATAGGGCTAACTCCCAAAATATGTCTAGATTCATCTATGGGAACAATGTTGAATCTGTGAGGTCAAGGTCGAGCAACTTAACATGCTCTACCTTCCCTTTGAGGTCACCTACGATCTCGACCTAGGGGTCGCATAGCTCGTCTAGTACTGCTTCTTTTGTCATGGCACTTCGACTTGTTGTGGCTCTCGACATTCGCACTTCTGTGGCATATAAGAGCTAGACTATGTCTTCAGCTTTTGCAATGGTTCCAACTGGTTCGCACTACTGAGTGTGGAGATGACTATGCTCATTTTTAGAAACAATACATTCTCGGTTGAGTTCTGAGAGTTTTATGTCGGGCTTAACGGGTCAGTTTTAGCAATAACTGCTCCTTATCATGACTGTATAGACACAACAGGGTGTGAGTTGTCCGATGGGATGGTTTGCTCAAGGGAAATCTGATTGGGTGATCTTGGTATTTACTCATCTAAGTGAAATAGGGATTTGGCCAAATTGAGACCTTTCTGTTTGACGGGTGGGTGTCCTGGTGTGAAGTTTGATGGAATCTATGCATAATGCGGATTTATGGCTTAACGAGCGACATTCGGAGTACCGTAATGGAAATAAAGGGTGTGACTAGATAGTGTTTGTGTTGCCTTTAACTCATATTGGATTTGGGTGCATGGCCCCTCCAACCACAAAGGTTGTCCCCGTCATTTTTGATGACTGTCATTAGTGGAATTTTCATACTTCAATTTCTTTAATGCAATGTCATCAAATCTGTATCAACCAACACTTAAACAACACAATTGAACTATGTGTTATAGCGCAACACTACTCACATGGATATAATTAACAGAATTTACAAAATTTTTAGAAAGAAAAATGAAACTCAAATCTAACTATTGTACAAGCTCCTTCGGATTGGAGAAACTGCCCTTCTTCTCATTTTYGAGAGAGGTAGGGCTTCAGGCAAGCGCCATTCACCCATCTCGATCATATCACACCATCCATTTGCACGATTCGAACTGCTCCTGATGGTCGGATCTCTGCAACGATGAAGGGTCCCAACCAGTGCATATGGTATCGAATGTCATAGAGTAACACCTTGTCCCCTTGTATAAATACATTGGGTTTAATGTGGTGTTCATGCCAAGATTTTTGTCTTGCCTTTTCAACCAACTAATGGAATTCTGCCAGAAATCCGGTTTCTTCGAGTTCTTGTAGCTTCACAATTCTCTGCGCCGCGAATCCTTCATCTTTTGTACGTGTGGCTTGTGAAATATACAAGCTTGGGGTGATGAACTCTGCGGGCACCACTGCCTCTTTTTCGTAAACCAACTGGAATAGTGTGTATATGTGGAGTTTTTTTGTGGTTGTCTTGTAGGCCCATAGTACCATTGGAACTCTATCATCCTAGTCCTCTCGGTTTGCATAGAAGACTTTTGTTAGTCCCTTTTCCAGGATTTTGTTGAAGGTTTCGACTGTTCCGTTGGCCTATGGGTGGTATGGACTGCTCTTGTGATTTTGAATCAAAAATTCTGCAGTAAGTGTTGCTATATTGCTGTTAATGAAGTGAGCTCCCTGATCGCTAGTTAGGCTCTTGGGAGCTCCGAAGCGAGTAATGATATTCTCGAAAATGAACCTGGCGGCCGTATCTATCGAGCAGTCATGTACTACTGCTTCTTCGGCCCAATGAGTAAGGTATTCGGTTGTGGTAATGATGTATCTTTCCTTCGAATTTTTGGTTGTGGGGTTGATTGGCCCAATGAAGTCAACTGCCCATTTCTTAAAAGCCTGTAGAGCTCTAACTGGTTGTAGTGGTAATTCATCTCGACATGACGGCTTGCCCACCCATTGACAAACATCACAAGATCTAGCGTATGCTTTTGCATCCTTGAAAAGTGTTTCCCACCAAAGTCCTTCCTGTATAAGTTTATGTGCCATTGCCTTTCCTCCTATGTGTCCTCCTACAATTTCACTATGGCATTCCCAAAGTATATCCTGCCTTTCGTTATCTAGGACACATCATCTAAGGATGTTGTCTAGCCCTAGTTTATACAATTTCCTAGCAATCAGCTGATAATCTACTGCTCTGACGACCATATGGCGTTTCTGGTTTGCGGAATATGTTTTAGGGAATTCCCCTGTGCTAAGAAAGACTGTTATGGCCTCCAGGTATTCTGGTATGGTAGTGATCCTGAATAAATCTGCATCTGGGAGCTGGTCACCAACTACTCCGCCGCTTTCTCTTGACTCTAGTCTAGATAGATGGTCAGATCCAACGTTGCATCGTCCTGGTTTAATGATGACTTCAAAGGAAAATTCCTGAAATAACAACATCCATTTGCAAATTCTCCCTTCCAACACAGGTTTGTTAACTAGGTATTTTAGTGTTGAATGATGAGTAAAGAATTTAAAATGAGACGCTAACAGATAATGTCTAAATTTTTGTAAAGTGTAGATCATTGCTAAGACTTCCCGTTCTGTCATTGTGTAGTTGCGCTTTTCTTGCAACATCTTCTGACTCGCAAAGTAGATCAGGTGATCCATAGCTCCATCTCATGGTTGTGTTAAGATAGCTCCTAAGGAAATTCTTGAAGAATCCACATGGACGTGAAATTTCTTCTCCCAGTTTGGGAATATCAGAATCAGTGTTGTGATGAGTTTCTCCATAAGTGTTTCAAATGCTTTGTCGCACTCGAGAGTCCATCGAAACATTTTATCCTTTTTCAGGAGGTTTTTCAGAGGTGCAGTAATGTTGGCATATCTTCAAATGAACCTACGATAGTAACCTATGTGTCTGAGTGTAGAGCATAGATGTTTAGCACTCGTAGGTGGCGGCATATTCATAATGACCGCAAATTTGGTGGGGTCCACCAATACTCCTTCTCGACAGACTATGTGGCCCAATAGATTTTCATGTGGCACATAGAAGATACACTTCCTGAGATTTAATGAGATTTGCAGCTCTCTGCATCTATCGAACATTAGCCTTAACAGTGCTACATGTTCCTTAAGCATGCTATATATTGTCCAATAATCCATATAGACTTCTATGATCTTGTGAATAAACTATCTAAAGGTTGCTATCACAATCCTAGAGAAAACTGTAGGGGCATTTTTTAAACCAAATGGCATCACATTGTATGCAAAATATCCCCATTCGGTAATGAAGCTGGTTTTCCTCTTGTCCTCTTCAGCAATCCTAACTTGATGGTATCCTGAAAATCCGCCTGTAAATGAGCATGCTTCCTTCCCTGCAACCTATTCTAGGACATCATCAATGAAGGGTGTTGGGAAAGGGTCATGCACATAGGCAGAGTTGAGGCTTCTATAGTCCACACAGACTCTAATATCCTCGGTGTCTTTCTTGATTTGAATGACTATTAGGTTGACCCATTTTACTTCTTCTACTAGAAAAATGAGACCGACTTCTAGCATTTTATCAATCTCCTTCTTAACTTTCTGTTTTACTATCGGGTTAAGACGGTATGGCCTATGTCTGACAGGCTTGGATCCTAGTTTTAACTCTATCTTCATTTCTCCCATAACTCCTTTGATCCCCTTCAATTATGAAAAAGTCTTTGTGTTTGCACTCTTCTCGTCGCTGTGTGAGCAAAAAGTGAGTGCTTACATGCCTAGTTGGGCTCTGCTAGTCATGACAGTTGTATGGTAAAAGGTTAGAAAGAAAACAACAAAGCTATTAACAAGAATTAAACAAAAACTAAATGAAACTATGAACATAGGAACAAAAATAAAAACAAATGAAAATGGACCAATATCACCAATATATAAGTTGGTCTGATTGATGAAATCCAAAGATACACAATGGAGAAAGAGGACTTGGGTCCCTTCCCTCTCCAATGGAAGGCTCTTGAGGCCCTCAACTGATTGCTCTCCTTACAATGAAAGATGAAAGTGTGGGTGAAAGAACTCCAAGATTATCCACTCTTAGTGAGAGATGGAAAGCCTATGAAATGGTGTTGATTATGTCTATTACCAAAGAATGAGTCTCTAGCAATCTCAATAGCATAACAATACAAAGAATTCCTTGAAGAAATGGTGGTCATTCATGGATTTTTATAGCCAAGCATTGGGTCATTATGTGACCTCTTTTGAATGTGAATAGGNTTATGTCTATTACCAAAGAATGAGTCTCTAGCAATCTCAATAGCATAACAATACAAAGAATTCCTTGAAGAAATGGTGGTCATTCATGGCTTTTTATAGCCAAGCATTGGGTCATTATGTGACCTCTTTTGAATGTGAATAGGGGCTCTTTAGGGCACCATTAGGTCTTTGACCAGCCCCCCCATGCGGATTGAGCTCGGATTTGGTGTCAAATCGACTTGGGAGTTGATCCATTAGTGGTTGGGAGGTCGACCAATTTCATAAATGCGCCGTTTAGCAGGCGCGCGGGTTTTTCACCCCACAGCCGTGCCTCGGGCGCGCAGGCGCGCATTACACATTGTTGTTACGCGCGCACACGCGAGACCATGTTCTGTAAAGCGCCTTTGAATTTTTTATCATTTGTATAGTTTTTTGACCTTTTTGCTGTGCTGTGGAATTAACCTTGTGCCATGAATGACTGTTTTCTGTGTTGACGATGCAGAGTTCTTGTCGCCCTGTGTGGATGAAATTTCAGTGATAACAGATGCCCCCTGATGGATGAGGTTAGGAGCAAAACGTATAGCCGAAAGTCATCAATGTTTCTTTCACTGAGAATGGTGTTGTAAGGGAGAGCCAGAGTGAGACTGTATAGAGCAATCCATTGGAGAAGAAAGGAACCTGTAGATCCGACCTTCCACAAGGTGTGAAACAATATACAAGTGTGTACAAACGAGGTGGGCATGCCCCATGCTCGTGTGATGCAACTCTGAAGAAAAAATGTCTGAATTGTTGATGTAGACGACTGCAGCGCCCTCGGGGGCGGAATGATAAAGGCAGAAGACAATTCTGCAAAGGAACATACTCTGAACCGGTGGTAATGGTCACGGAAGTAAACAACGACAGTGATGTGGGCAGTGGTGGCCCTACCAAGTTCAGAGGTCTTCGGCAATTGATGATGAAAACTGCAATAGTCGCAAAGTAAGACCCACCGCAACATGAGAAAGTGTTGGCGTTGAATGTTATGGGGGTCAATGACATCAGGGAGCAATGGTGGTTCCCCCTGTGCCATCCGAGATCTCTCATTAAATGGAAAATGAGAATCAAGATACTATCGCCCTTTTGGAAAAGTGTGCTGATGTCGACAAAAGGAGGACGCGACTTCCAGAAGCAGAGGGCTCCGTGGAATCTACTGAGGTGAGGAGATGGTAGAGGTATATGGATAAATTCGAGAAGTGGGAAGATTCAAGACTGCCCTTGGTTGGAGGATGCAGGAGATAAAGCATGGCCGCAACCGTGTTGACACGATCGAGCGTCACGGGGACGACAAGATCCGGGAGAAGTTGTGCCAGAGGTGGGACAAGGTGAACAAATTCAGAGGACAAAGGTAAGTGACCGGGGTAATACTCTGAAGATATGAACGATGCCGACAATGGAAAGTGATAAGTAATGCTCCAACCAAGGGTGACATGAGTTGCGTGTGGCCAAAAGGAAAGGAGGTCGCCAACAATGACGACAAAAGAAAAGACTGGCAATAAAAGGTGTCTGTACAAGAAATAATGAATAAATGTGGGAAAGATGTACAAAATATAGAAACGGGTGCCCCAGTGTGAAATGAATGCTCCAGGGAGGGCAGCAATTTCTGGGAAAACTGGTGGAGGGTGGGGGCCCCATTGGCGAGTCTCTGTATGAGGTACGGGAGATGAAGATAGGTTCGTAGATGGGCAAAATGATGGTGGATGAAATGGAGGGTTCGTGATCCTGCGGAGGTGCAGGTAAAAAGAACATAACCATAAAGCAATGTGCTCGGAGTCCATATGGGAAGCTAGCAAAATGAGAAGAAGAAGTATCTGGTTGATTCCCAACATGATAAAAGACTACCGGGACTCCCATCCCTAAAGGGTAATGAAGATCAGCATGAGTGTCAAAACTGCAAAAGGGTGCTATGAATGGGACAACTCATGTGGGTGAGAATGCTACCGCATTACAGTACCGAAGATGCAAGTGGAGGTGTGAGTACTGTAGAGCCGGAAAAGGGTGTCCTAAAGGTCAAGGTCAGAGGGAATGACTAGAAATGTAAATGCAATATAGCAGGAGAGACTACATGCCAGTGCTGAGTATATACCTGAAGGAATGATGTGGAGAGAGGATGGCCTAGTACCTACACAGAAAACAACCAAATACCCAAAGTGAACAATATCTGAAGAGAATACCAAATATGAACATATATTAGATAAATGTGACAATGCACGTGCGTACCTGGGCATGATATGAGAAAAAGGCGCTCCGGGGGCTCAGGGTGAAAAGTGGCCCAGGGACAGCCATGATGTAGGTGGCGGGACGTTGATCCCGTGGCTAAAGACGATTTGCAAAATGGACGTCATGGGCTCCTGGAATGGGGAGTGGAAGTTTGGCAAAAAACCTATATATAGCTGTAGGGCCCACATTGCCACCTCATTTGTACCTGCTGCTACAGTGAGTTCCAGAGCAGATCGAGAGGAGATTGAGCGTTTGCGAGAGCACGAGGCATCCATTTCCCGGTGTGCGAGTTCCAGGTTAGTCATCTGAACATCCTGCATAGTTTATAGGTTTCAAAATTTTGGGCAGGGTAGCTACGGGGGGTCGTACAGGGGATTTAGTGGATTTTAGCGAGGGGGTGGGCCCAGATGCACGGGTGATTCAGGGAAAGGTGCGCGTGTGCGCACGCCTGTTCGCTGAATAAACACGCATGAACGCGCGTGATAGGGAAAAACAGGCGCGGCTAGGTGCGTGCCTGTGGGGTATACAGGCGCGCATGAGTGTGCGCCTGTTGATTAAACAGGCACGCTCGAAAGCGCGCCTGTGGAGTGAACAAGCGTGCTCTAGAGCGCGCCTGTGGGGTGAACAGGCACGCATGTGTGCGCGCCTGTGGGGTGAACAGGCGCGCGTGAGCGCGCGCCTGTGGGGGTAAAAATCGCGCCTTGGAGGCAAGGCTTTAAGGTGAAAAAATTAGCTTACGTGATGTATTTGCTTATTGTCTAAGATAATATATGATTCTGGGTTGTGCGCAGGTGACGAGTAGGGATCATGGATGTGCGGTGGCATGAGAGAGACTGGTCATAGCTACGAGAGGCGGTGGCCAATGAACCACCGGCAGATCGAGCAGTAGTGCGAGCAGCTTTAGCAACCAATGGGTTGCTAAAGTTTTTTTATGATCCTTTGGTACGAGCACAGGAGTATTTGCTCCATTTTTTGATCGAGATGTGGAGTCCAGACCGACACTGCTTCCTCGTGCGAGGAGAGTATATTGCCTTCACTGCGGTGGAGGATGTATACTTTCTGACTGGGCTCCCCTTTCGGGGAACACCGTTGCCGGCAGTGCCTGTGCTGCCGAGGGAGACTGATTTGCGTGATGTCGCCCGGTGATACTACTCGGGTGAGGATTACATGACTGGGTCCTCTGTGAGGATCAGTGGGATTGATGCTCTGCTTCATCGCTGCATAGCCGCGATGATAGTACGGGTGTATGGATCGCGAGCGCCTCATCGGATTAGTGGTGCCGAGTTGCTGCTGCTGGAGAGGGTAGTGGTGGGCCGCGAGTGGTTTGCCTGGGGGCTGACTCTTCATGCACAGATGATTGCACAGTTGGACCACTGTCAGTCCACAGGCAGGGGGAAGTTCGCTTTCGGCTCCATCCTGGTGGCCTTCTTTCTGGAGAGGGTGTCGATGTTGCGCCTGAGGGTGCTACTGGATGCACCAGGGGCATAAGAGCCGCACTTGATGTGGTGGTCTGAGATATTGCTTCGCCACGGCGGTGGCCAGGGCAGGCACTACTTCACTACGGAGGCAGCGCAGATATGGCGGCAGATGTCGCAGGTCATTCTGCAGTTCCCCTATGCTGGGGTGGATTTCCAGAGGGATCCGGAGATGGTGTTGCCTCCTGGGGAGGTGTTCGACCACAGAGGTATGTGATGTTTTTGTGTTTTGTGATTCATATTATGCTGTTGATATACTAGTGTAGATGTTTTGATGTATAGACACTGATATCATTGTTTGTTTGTTGTTCGGTGCATGTGCAGATTTGGCACCTCGCGGACGCAAGGTAGAGTTGCATAGACCGCCAGTGCGGCCAGAGGGGAGATCTCCACGTGGAGAGAGGCGTCCACAGGACGAGGCTGCTGGGCAACCAGCAGGGGCCGAGAGACCAGCGCAGAGGCGCCGATTGGATGACCCTGGTGCGGGGCCATCACATGCTCTGCCGGCGGCAGCCGGAGGAGAGCTAGAGGATATACATCGTCGTTTTGAGGCAGTGCTGCGGGACATGCCTGAGGGCATGTGGCCTCGTATCCATGATGAGGGATTCCTGGAGCAGTGTATAGGGATACCGGCACCATGGCGAGGCCTAGTGCGGCGAGTAGTTGTTGCGGCTGCGATGACGAGTGGGCGTTTGCCTCCAGGGCAGGAGGGTCCAGCAGGTGCGCCCCCACCACCGCCTAGGGTAGGTGGGGAGGGGCCACCACCTCCTCCTGAGGGAGGGGTAGCCGGGGGTGCGTTAGAGGCACCTTGATTTATTTTGTATTGTGTATACTATTTTTTATTAGGCTGGTGAGTCGATTTTTGTACCATGAGGTGGCACGGGCCTGCGGGCCGATGTATTTTTGTTTTTATGTATGTAAAAATTTTGGATGGCCTTAGAGGCCCACGTATATATATATATGAGTATACATGTTTATGGAGAGCCAAATGTGTTTTACATGTGTTTTTGGTTGGTGTTTATGATGATATCTAGTCGATATGCTGTGACAGGATGTATGATATGTTTATGTGTGTGTAGCTTGATGTGATATATGTCAATCTAACACTGTGTTAGCTATTTCATCTGTTGTTTGATTCAATTCTCTTGAAATATGTGTAAATGTAATGGAATCAAAATGTCGAGTCAATAATCTAACCTGCAGGTATTTGCGAAAGAGGCACAGATCGCGTACACGGTACACATTGTTGAGTTGAAGAACGACGAGCTGGGAGTCGAGAAGAACGCTAAGGTGACGAATATGATGATGCTGGGCGTCGGCCAAGAGGCCAATGACAGCAGTGTATTCGGCTTGGTTATTGGTTGCTGGTCCTAAACATATGCCGCTGGCATGTAGCAGTTCATGTGAAGGGGTGTAAAGAGCCCAAGCAGCTGAAGCGAGATTTTGTGTCCAACGGCTGGCGCCGTCGGTGTAACCAATGTGGTAAGCTGGTGGAGGTGTCATCTGTCAACAGCACAAAGGATAGTTAAGATGAGGAAAAAAAGATTAAAAATGCTAACAAAGAAAAAATAACCTAAAGTAGTGTGACTACGTTTAAGCATAAAATTTCTTGAGATATAACCCATTGACGGGTTCTT
>JASDQU010105918.1:16394-44979 GCA_032191745.1 Picea mariana | reverse complement strand
TGCTCTGATACCAATTTGTCACACACCCACTATGGCATAATAAATTTTCCGCCTTTTCTCGAGGGACAGAATCCCTGAAATCCTACGGGCCTTAGCACAGGCTAGCTCTCCCCTTTTTCCCACCTCCATGACATCGTTGATCATGATCACAGGCCAAACAACTAGGCACCCTTTTTCATTTCACGACTCAGCGATATAAGCGAGTCGAGTCTTTCAACTCTACAAACCTCGAAATGTCAAAATGTCGAAGAGGCTTCGATCAGCAATTAGCCCACTGGGCTATGTCTTGGTCTGTATGACCACTTCTCATAAGACCGCAATCTCATTCCCTTCAGGACTTATCAATACGAGAGCCCGACCTCTTGTCAACGGGACTCCCGAATTCCCGATTTTCGATTTCCCAATGGACTCTTCCTTTCGGGATTTTCCCAAAATCCTGGATTGTTGCCACGTGTCCTCCCTCAGATGGATGGTCCTCGTCGTTTCACAATTTCACAACTCGCAACCCCCAGTGACACAAATCCTCTGTCAATTTGAATCCCTGGTATCCGAAATACCGATGGACTTTCGATCTCCGCCATGTGTCCTCCACGGATGGATGGTCCAGATTGCTTCAGGACTTCCATCATGGAGTGTCCATATTTCTTGTCCTTGAGACCTTTTAAATCCCAGTACCAACTCCTCTTTCGGGACTTTCGCCTCTGTTCATGAGGGCTTAACCCTCATGCATCTCCTGACAGATCCAACGGCTGTCGGGTTTTCTAACTAAGATCTAATAGTTCAGATATGTCCTGTGTTGAGCACTCTCTTGCTACTCCCTGAATGTGGAAAACCAACGGTCCAGATCTCTTCACTACTTACGGATATAAAAGAACAGGGTTAAGGTGTCCAATGCACTCGTGTCTTCCTCCAATCTAACAGTCGTGACTAACYGTAGATCTTCCGACAGTATCTCGTTCGTCATTCGATACTTAACCCTACGCTGCCATCTCAGGATTTCGTGGATCGGGGTTTCGGGAATTGYGAGTGTGAGAGAACTCGCGCTTAGATACCCYGGGTGCCGAAATGYCGAAATGTTGGGTTTTAAGAGGCCCATTCTTCCTCTTACAAGATGGCTAAGACTTGCACCTTCAAATCATTTTTCAAGTTCTTGGTAAGCTTTCCAAGAAGGGTGTATCTATGGGGAGATCTATCCAGTATATTACCTGAGACGGATAAGGGTATATATTTCTCGAGAATAGACTTGAAGTCTAAATTAATTCAATATGCGTATATATATATATAAACATAATTCATATGTGGTCCTTCCAATAGAAGCATGCAACCACCATTTCTGATTAAAACACCACACGAACAATCTTATACTCAAACCATTCATAAACTGCACAGAACTATGAGCATACATGTCAGCATATAAATTTCAAGATGCAAGATGATCATAAATGACAGAATATACATTTCAAGATGCAAGATGTAAAACACTTATCAGAAATAACACCATATGTGATTGCAACTGCTGAGAGGGGTGCTCGTTTCCACCCAACCGTAGGCTCAGCGACTCCCAATGAATTTACCACTAGCCACCCCCGAGCTGAGACCACGATGCTACGAGACTGAGTCTCTGTTTTCTAGTGACCAAGAATGAAGGTTACTCTCCTTCTTCTCTGCTATCACTCACTCTGTATTTTTCCAGAGTTCCCTTCTTCTTTCCCCTCGCGTCTGTCCCTTGATCCCACACTCTTCCTGCCTTTTCTCCTTTTGGCAAGGTTGTGTGTGGCACAATATTCCTCGCAATGGTCAGGTCTGAGGACTCTACAAATGGGTGGTTCACCCCCATCCCTCATTACTCATGATTAKCCCTTTACCTACCATCCTGGCGAGTCATTTAATTCAGGGCCAGCAAGACGCTTTTGGTTCTCTGGGCCAGTGAAGTCCAAATACGGTATTGGTTTCAATGGAATTTAATGCCACCATTCCAGGTGCCTTCCACCACCTTTCTTCAGCCATCGTGGTCTCRTTTTCAGCACACCCCCCTCTCAGCAGTCCTGCAATATATATATTTATAATATCATTCACATTAATCGACCTTTTTCACAAGGTCCATTCACATCACACATTCACATTTCTGAGTTTGCCACAATACTTGGCCAGTATAGTTATTTTTACAGATTGGGGGAAACAGGGTGTTATAGGTAGAGAGAGTGTGTGAGAGGGAGGGAGAGGGAGACAGAGAGGGGTGGTATAGAGAGGGAGAGTGAAAGGAAGGGGGGAGAGATGGGGAGACATAGAGGGGGGTAGAGAGAGAGTGAGAGAAAAGGGGGGGACAAAGGGAGACAGAGAGGGGGGTAGAGAGAGATAGTGAGACTGAGAATAACAATGAGGAGAGAGAGAAAGGGTGCGAGAGAGGTGTAAGAGAGAAGGGGGGGTAATAGGGGAGGGAGGAACAAAGGGGAAGAGAGAGGGGGGAGGAGAGAGAGATAGAGAGGGAGTGGGTGTGAGAGTGTGAGGCATGGAAAGGTAGGGTCTAGGTCTAGGTATTTTTGTAACATCCCCAACCACCCATGTCGGGACATGCTACTCAAGAGAACGTTTTTTTTCTCTCTTCAGAATATACTGTAACATACCTAGCATCGAACTGAGCTATGCCACATAAATTTTTCGAACTACATGCAATTAAAACATATATACACAAAACTATTGCGAAAATTTATATATAAAACGTAAATAGACAAATGCATTTCGAAATTGCATGGATTCATAATGAAATAATAGTAAAAACATACATGCATCATATACAGGAAATACCCATAACTATAAAGACATTTATAACCACACATAGGATAAACCCACAAAAATAAACACATAAATAATAATGCAACATGTCAATTTATCACACAGTTGACACTTATCTTGGTAAGAATATAACCAACTATGTGCAGACCTTCCACGAACCCCCCATCCTTAGAACACATTGCTCATCACTCTCATCATTGGGTCACCCCCGAGCTGGGACTAAACTCCAGTCAGGTAAAGGGATTCCTAATCAGGCTAATGTATCACAGACAATAGGAAAGACTTTGTCATAGGTGCCCACTCAAACTAATAGCCTATAGTCCCTCATTTCCCACATGCCTGTCCCACCCCAAGAAGTGTGCTCCTTCTCTTCTCAACGGCCCTTCAGTTGCCCCACTTCCTTTCTAGGCTTCAGCAACAGGCCAGAAAGGAAGTCTCAGAGCCCTGTAGCTGTAGTTTAGCACCTTCATGAAATCATTCCCAACAACTCTCTCACCCAAAGAGGAATTTCCCACAAGCCTAACAACCTGCCTCTTCAATATCCCATGGGCCTAACAACCCACTTCTTCAGTCCAACTTCTAAGCTAACCAGCTACATAAACAAGTATGGCTATGGATACATATTCAGGTACAGTGACATGAAGGTACGGAAAATAACTCAATTTGTGTGTGAATGCTCATGGATGATTGAATAATGGGAGGAATGATGGAAAGAATGATGGGAAATGAACTAAGTCCAAACAATAAGTATGCATGTCCCAACTTGACACTTGTCATGTTGGGAGCTACTTTGGCCCACTTGTCCCCATCTTTAGAACTTAGGATAAAATAATTATCCATACTTTATGATTTAAGAAATATTAATATAATATTCCTTTTTTACTTAATCTCCCTAGCTTAGCCCCTTTTCCTTAACTTTTATCCCCCACCATTTCCCTAACTAGTGGAGTTTAGTCCCCCATACTCTTTTATCATGGTCGGTCTGCGCGTAGCAATGTATTTTATATTAATGATGAGACATATACAAAAATAGGCTCATTAGCCTTTAAAATCTAGGCTCTCCAGCCTAATCGTCACAAAACTGGCTCACCAGCCTATAAGACACCGCATATACATAAAGGCTCCCTAGCCTCAAAATCGCTCGCACTTAAGGTGATGCGCGTGGTATCCAAGAATGTGCACAGTTCATCATTTTACTGCGCAATACATGCGTGCACTATGCCACGAAAGGTGCATACAAAATAATATCAAACATCTCACCAACTTAAGTACATTTTCATTTAAATTACAATTGGGTTCGGCCTAGGGATATTACAATCCCTTCCCCTTATTTATGCACTATCCTAAGTGCATTATGTACTCATATACAATAAAATTTCAAAAATCCTCAAAAAGATGCGGGTATTCTACCCGCATTGCATCCTCATGCTCCCAAGTGGCGTCCTCGGGACCGTACCAGGTCCATTGGAACTTTACAAGCCCTATGGTTCGATTTCAGAGCTATTTGATTTTCTGGTCTAGAATGCGTACCAGATGCACTTGGAAAGTGCCTTCTTTCTCCACCCGGATCACATTCCAATCAATAACATGATTAGCATCAAGTATATATTTCTTGAGAAATGATACATGGAATATATTATGAATAGACATAGATGGAGGCAATGCAATCATATAAGACACTGGACCAATCCTCTCTAGGATTTCAAATGGCCCACAATAGTGAGCTTCCAACTTGGAACAATTTCCCAACTTCAGGGATCTTTTGTTGGCCTTCACTTTCAAGAATACATGGTCCCCAACTTTAAATTCCGTGTGAGTTCTTCCCTTATCAACATAGATTTTCTACCTATCTTGGCCAGCCCTTAAATTTTGTTTTATTTTTATCATTTGCTCCTCCATTTCCCTAAGTAAATCTGGCCCAACCACTTCTCTATCTATTGGGTTATCCCATCTTACTGGTGTGTTTCACCTTCTTCCATAAAGTGCCTCAAATGGGCTCATCTTTAGAGATGCTTGGTACCCATTGTTATAAGAAAAATCTACTAAGTGTAGGTAGTCTTCCCATTTTGATGGTTTATCCATCACATACATCATAAACATATCCTCAATCACTTGATTCACCCTCTTCATTTCTCCATTTGATTATGGATGATAAGTTGTGCTAAAATTCAAATTTGTTCCAAATCCATTAAATAATCCCTTCCAAAATTTTGAGGTAAATTTTGGATGTTTTTCAGACACAATTTTCTTGTGTATGCCATGTAATCGAGCAATTTCTCTCAAATAAACATCAACAATGTTGGATGCCTTGTGAGTGAGCTTAACTGGAATAAAATGGGTAGCTTTAGTAAGCTTATCCACCACTACCATGGTAGAATCATGTTGTTTGTTTGTTCTGGGCAGTTTGGTGATAAAATCAATTGTTACCACTTCCCATTTCCACTCAGGAATGGGTAATCATTGTAGCAAACCAGTTGGGTGTCTATGCTCAGCCTTTACCTTTTGACATTCCAAACATTTGGCAATAAAATCAGCAACTTCTTTCTTCATGCCTGGCCAATAATATTGGCTCTTGACAGCTGCAAAAGTTTTCTAATAACCTGGGTGCCCAACATAAGGTACATCATGCATTTCTCTCAATATCAGATTTTTCAATTCCTGAGAATTTGGTACAGAAATTCTGCCCCTGTACATGATAATTTCATCATTATCTAACTTGTATTCTTCAATTTTTTGTTGCAAATTACCTTGTTGTAATTTTGCCACTAATTCCTTGTAATGCAAATCTAAATTTGCAGCCTCCAAAATTTTGTGTTTCAAATTTGATTGGTACATGCTAATATCAGTAGCATGCAATTCATGCACTCTTCTACTGTGTGCATCAGCCACCTTGTTCTCTTTCCCCTTGATATGCTTTATATCAAAGTCATATTCACTTAGAAATTCTAACCATCTGATTTGCCTAGCATTTAGAGTTGGTTGATCAAATAAATATTTCAGACCATTATGGTCTATCCTCAACTCAAACCTTTTCCCCATGAAGGTAGTGTATCCATTTCCTCAAGGCATGCACTATGGATTCCAACTCCAAATCATGAGTGGCATAGTGTCTTTCATGATGCAAATATATTTTCCAAGATAGATCTCAAGTCAGGATACCATCAGGTAAGGATTAAAGAGGAAGATATCAACAAGACCGCCTTCAGGACAAGGTATGGTCATTATGAGTTCACAGTGGTGCCATTTGGGTTGTCAAATGCACCATTTGTTTTTATGTGCTTAATGAATGGTGTTTTCCGAGAATACTTAGACAAGTTTGTCATTGTCTTTTTGGATGACATCCTTATATATTCTAAATCAGAAGAAGAGCATGAGCATCATTTAAGGATGGTGTTGCAAGCATTAAGGGAACATCAGTTGTATGCCAAATTGAGCAAGTGCTCATTTTATCAGAAGCAGATTCATTATTTGGGGCATATCATTTCAAAGGATGGGATAGCAGTGGATCCTGAGAAGATAGAAGCCATTAGAGAATGGTTAGCGCTAAAGAATGTGACAGAGGTTAGATCATTCATGGGCTTTGCAGGCTACTATAGGAGATTCATTGAAGGATTCTCAAAGATTGCACACGCAATCACTTCCTTGTAAAGAAAGGGTGTGAAGTTTCAATGAACATTGGATTGTGAAAAAAGTTTCCAACACTTGAAGAAATTATTAACAAGTTCTCCAATACTAAGGATTGTAGACCCAAATCAAGACTTCATTGTATGCACAGATGCATGTAAAGAAGGACTTGGTGGAGTCCTCAGTCAAAATGGGTGTGTTATATGTTATGAATCAAGGAAGTTGAAGGAGCATGAAATACACTATGCCACTCATGATTTGGAGTTGGTAGCCATAGTGCATGCCTTGAGGAAATGGAGACACTACCTCAAGGGGAAAAGGTTTGAGCTGAGAACAGACCATAACGGTTTGAATTATTTATTTGATTAGCCAACCCTAAATGCTAGGCAAATCAGATGGTTATAATTTCTAAGTGAATATGAATTTGATATAAACCATATCAAGGGGAAAGAGAACAAGGTGGTTGATGCACTCAGCAGAAGAGCGCATGAATTGCATGCTACAGCCATTAGCATGTACCAATAAAATTTCTAACATCCTCGACCACACATGTCAGGCCATGCTACTCAAGAAAATGCTTTTGTTCTCTCTGCCGAATATAGTGTAACATACCCAGCATCCAACTGAGCTATGCCACATAAATTTTTCGAACTGCATGCATTTAAAACATATACACACAAAACTATTGCGGAACTTTATATATATAATGTAAATAGACAAGTTCATTGTGTAATTGCACAGATTTATACTAAAATAATAGTAAACACATAAATGCAGCATATACAGGCAATACCCATAACTATAAACACAGTTATAACCACACATAGGATAAACCCACAAAAATAAACACATAAATAATAATGCAGCATGTAAATTTATCACATAGTTGACACTTATCTTGGTAAGAATATCACCAACTACATGCAGACCTTCCACAAACCTCCTAGCCTTTTTTACTTAATCTCCCTGGATTAGCCCATTTTCCTTAACTTTTATTCCCCACCCTTTCCTTAAATTTTAGCCCCCACCCTTTCCTTAACTAGTGGAGTTTAGTCCCCCATACTCTTTTATCGTGGTCAGTCTACGCACAGTGATATATTTTATATTAATGATGAGACATATACAAAAATAGGCTCATTAGAATTTAATATCTAGGCTCTCCGGCCTAATAATCACAAAACTGGCTCACCAGCCTATAAGACACCGCATATACATAAAGGCTCCCTGGCCTCAAAATTGCTTGCACTTAAGTTGATGTGCGCGATATCCAAGAATGTGCACACTTCATCATTTTACTGTGCAATACATGTGCCCACTATGCCACGAAATGTGCATACAAAATGATATCAAACATCTCACCAGCTTAAGTACATTTTCATTTGAATTACAATTGGGTTCGGCCTAGGGATATTACAATCCCCTCCCCTTATTTATGCACTATCCTGAGTGCATTATGTACTCATATACAACAAAATTTCAAAAATCCTCAAAAAGATGCGGGTATTCTTCCCGCATTGCATCCTAATGCTCCCAAGTGGCGTCCTTAGGACCGTACCAGGTCCATTGGACCTTTACAAGCCCTATGGCTCGATTCCAAAGTTGTTTGATTTTTCGGTCCAGAAGGAGTACCATATGGACTTGGAAAGCGCCTTCTTTCTCCACCTGGATCACATTCCAATCAATAACATGATTAGCATCAGGTATATATTTCTTGAGCAATGATACATGGAATAGATTATGAACAGAGATAGATGGAGGTGATCCGGATTATTTTCGACACGAAATGAGAGCGGAGATATAATAAAGAAATGCACAAAGATATCGCATATATTAAATAATATAACATAAATGTATCAGAGATGCAACCATAAACACAAATATACAGTAATACACGATTTCTATTAATGAAAGAAATGTACAGAGATTGTAAATATACAGAGTGAAAGACTCGCTAGAATGGTGGCAGCTTATCTCTGAGAAGAGATGTGACGGCTACTCACATTCACAAGAAGATGATTACAATGAGGCTTTGGAAGCCTTTTTTCAATAAAATAGAATGCCAAAAACCATAGACATCCAAAAACCTAACCCTAGGAGATGAAGCGCCAAAAGTCATGTGGGCCCCATTTGGGTAAATTAGTACATCAAGTTCTCGGGGTCGTAACTTTTGCATACAATCTCTGTTTTAGGCGTATGATATCCCGTTGGAAAGGTATCATCGAGGATATTCATTTTGGGGGCTCAATCATTCCTTTCATTATCATTGAGAATCGTGATCCCTAAAAACCTTCATTTAATCCCTCAAAATGGCCGCAGAAGTTTAAAACTGCTAAAAATAGTAAATTGCCAAAATTGTCAAAAAATGGTTTTGAGCCAGTTGGAAAAGGTAGGTAGCCACCGATATCCACCTAGATCAATCATCCATCCTTAGGAATAAATGGTCTCCATTGCATTGAGTTCCCGGGGGAGAGGGAAAAGCGTTTGTTGAATCTGCATCTTGGTGAGTTGCTTGCCTTTCTGGAGACGTCACGTTGCTCAGTTTGTGGAAGTATGTCACGAACCTATTGAGGCTGAGGTTGTTAAAAAAGTTGAGATACATGAGGGGACGGTGTGCAAAAGGAATATTTTCACTTTGCTGCAACCTTGACGACCTGCTTCTGTTGGATAGAATGTGCTTGGGGCGAGGTTGTAGTGGTTGCAGTTTCCTTCCATTCCCCTTTTGAACAGATTGTGAAGAAGCTGAATTTTGCAATATGAGATACTACCTTGCAGCACTGTTTAGGTGGAACAATATTTGGAACTATTTCTGGTATTCTATAGATATGACCCCCTAGAGAATCAATGACACTGCAGGGTCAAGACTCATAAAAAACATGGCATCTCCACATATATGGATGACCCAAGAGAACATCACAAACATCCAGTGGGGAAACATCACATAATACCTCATCCTTGAAGGGATGGATGTCATATGAAAATCGGCACTGTTGGCTGACACGAAGATCTCGTCCTTGGTGAAGGCACCCGATGTTGTATGGTTGCGGGTGTAGTGTTGTCGACAATCCCAATTGTTTCATGACCTCTGCTGAGATGAGGTTCTTCTGGCTTCCGCTATCGACAATAAAATGTAGTGGGGTCCCCTTCACCCACATCTATGAATGAAAAAGTCACTCCCCCTCTTCTGGATTGCTGGTTCTTCTAGTTGAATTGTTGTGGTCGCGACAATATAAGTGGGGTCTGCATCGATGATCTGTCTTTTACCAGTATTTTCAAAATCATATTATGAATCAGGGTTCGTCTCCTTGTCTTTGATCTCGGCCACCAATGACTATTTTGAGCGATATTCATCAGTTTTGTTCCAGGGGATTTTGTGGAAATCACACCATTTTTCGGTGTCCTTCTTTGCCTTCCCGTGCCCCTTCTTTTCTTGTGGCTTGGACTGGTTTTCAGGAGACTGTTTGTTAGGACTGTCTTTCTCATACTTTGGTTGTTGTGGATTTTCATATCCAAAATATTGTTTGTTCTAGTGCTTAAACTTCTGCTCAATTTTAACAGCATATCGATAAGAAGAACCAAGTGATGAGATGTCCAGAAAATCTATTTCAGTTTGGATGTATCTATGTAGAGCCCCGCGGTATTTCAGAACCAAATGTCGCTCAGACTCTTTGAACCTATCTTGGTGCACAAGGTATTGAAGGTATTGGTGAGCTCTGGAACTTCTTGGCCCCTCTCTTTCCACAGTGTAGTTCATCTCATGTACTGGTCCTCATAGTTTCCAACAGGGTAATATTGTTCCTTTATCGCATCCACAAAAAAATCCCAAGTGGACTCGGCCCCATATATTCCAGACTGCTCTGTGGAACTCCACTCCCAGTAAGTTTCCCACCAATGTTTGACATGGGGGAGAGCTTTAAGGAGTACGAAGGTGATTTTTTCTCTGTCGGAAAAATTATGAACAGAGAAATAACCTTCTAACATATTTAACCATTTGTCTAGGGCATCCGCATCTATTTGACCTTCAAATACGATAATATCAAAATTAACCTGTACCTTGAAAGGAGAGGTGCTTCAAAAGTGGTTTTTTTATGATGATGTGACTGTTTCTATCAGTATGGCATTGAAGGATGTGGGAAAAATTCTCCATCATTGCGTCCCTCTGTCGCAAGAGAGATTGCTCAAGCAAAAAATTGATAGGATCGTATGCTCTGTCATTTTTTTTTTCTTCCTCCATGGAGGGTTTCTTGGGCATGCAAGAGAGATTGTATTCAAGAGAGACAAGCTCGATACCCAACTTTATATACTCATACCTCTTCGGGAACATGCACTGAAAAACAATCAAGAGCAGCCTGCTCTGATACCACTGATCTGGATTATTTTCGGCGTGAAATGAGAGCGGAGATATAATAAATAAATTCACAGAGATATCGTAGATATTCAATAATATAATAGAAATGTATCAGAGATGCAACCATAAACACAGATATACAGTAATACACGATTTCTATTAATGAAGGAAATGTATAGAGACTGTGAAAATATAGAGTGAAAGACTCGCTAGAATGGTGGTAGCTTATCTCTGAGAAGAGATGTGATGGCTACTCGCATTGGAAAGAATATGATGACAATGAGGCTTTGAAGGCCTTTTTACAATAAACCGGAATGCCTAAAACCTTAGACATCCAAAAACCTAACCCTAGGAGATGAAGCACCAAAAGTCATGTGGGCCCCATCTGGGTAAGTTAGTACATCAACTTCTTGGGGTCGTAACTTTTGCATATGATCTCCGTTTTAGGCATATGATAGCTCGTTAGAAAGGTATCATAGAGGAGATTAATTTTGGGGGCTCCATAATGCCTTCAATTATAATTGAAAATATAGATCCTGAAAAACCTTCATTTAGGCCCTCAAAATGGCCCTAAATTTTTAAAACTGCTAAAAAATAGTAAATTGCGAAAATTGCCAAAAAATTGTTTTGAGCCAGTTGGAAAAGGTGGGTGGCCACCGATATCCACCTGGATCAGGAGGAAATGTGATCATATAATCCACTGGACCAATCCTCTCTAGGATTTCAAATGGCCCACAATAGCGAACTGCCAACTTGGAACAATTTCCCAACTTCAGGGAAATTATGTTGGCCTTCACTTTCAAGAATACATGGTCCCCAACTTTAAATTCTATGTGAGTTCTTCCCTTATCAGCATATCTTTTCTGCCTATCTTGGGCAGCCCTTAAATTTTGTTGTATATGAGTACATAATGGACTGAGGACAGTGCATAAATAAGGGGAGGGGATTGTAATATCCCTAGGTCGAACCCAATTGTAATTTAAATGAAAATGTACTTAAGTTGTTGAGTTGTTTGATATCATTTTGTACACACCTTTCGTGGCATAGTGCACGCATGTACTGCGCAGTAAAATGATGAAGTGTGCACATTCTTGGATATCTCGTGCAGTAACTTAAGTGTGCACAATTTTGAGGGCAGGGAGCCTTTATGTATATGCGGTGTCTTATAGGCTGGTGAGCCATTTTTGTGATGATTAGACCGGAGAGCCTAGATGTTAAAGGCTAATGAGCCTATTTTTGTATATGTCTCATCATTAATATAAATTTGATGCAACTGTGTGCAAACCTTCCACGAACCTCCTAGCCTTAGACCACACTGCTCATCACTCTCAGTAGCAGGTCACCCCCGAGCTGGGACTAAACTCCACCAGGGTAAAGGGATTCCTAACCAGGATAATGTATCACAGACAATGGGAAAAACTCTGTCACAAGTGCCCACTCAAACTAACAGCCTACAGTCCCTCATTCCCCACATGCCTGTCCCACCCCAGGAAGTGTGCCCCTTCTCTGCTCAATAGTCCTTCGACTACCCCACTCCCTTTCTAGACTTCAGCAACAGGTCAGACAGGAAGTCTCAAATCCCTGTAGCTGCAGTTTAACACCTTCAAGAAATCAATTCCCAACAACTCTCTCACCTAGAGAGGAATTTCCCATGGGCCTGACAACCCGCCTCTTCAATATCCCATGGGCCTGACAACCCACTTCTTCAGTTCAACTCCCAAGATAACCATCTACACAAACAAGTATGGCTATGGATACAGGTTCAAGTATAGTGACATGAAGGTACGGAAGATAGCTCAATGAGTGTGTGAATGCTTATTGATGATTGAATGATGGGAGGAACGATGGAAAGAATGATGGGAAATGAACTAAGTCCAAACAATATGTATGAATGTCCCCAACTTGACACTTGTCGTGTTGGGAGCTACTTTGGCCCACTTGTCCCCATCTTTAGAACTTAGGATAAAATAATTATCCATACCTTATGATTTAAGAAATATTAATATAATATTCCTTTTTTACTTAATCTCCATGGATTATCCCCTTTTCCTTAACTTTTAGCCCACACCCTTTCCCTAACTAGTGGATTCTATTCCCCCATACTCTTTTATCGTGGTCGGTCTGCACGCAACGATGTATTTTATATTAATATAAGAAAGTATATATAGAAGTATATAAATATATATATTAATGTATATATATGTGGTATTAGAGCCATATTGTAACATCCCCGACCACCAATGTCGGTCCATGCTACTCGAGAGAATGTTTTTGTTCTCTCTGCGGAATATAATGTAACATACCCAGCATCCAACTGAGTTATGCCACATAAATTTTTTGAACTACATGCAATTAAAACATATACACATAAAACTATTGCGGAACTTTATATATATAATGTAAATAAACAAATGCATTATGTAATTGCACGGATTCATACTGAAATAACAGTAAACACATACATGCATCATATACATGCAATACACATAACTATAAAGACAATTATAACCACACATAGGATAAACCCACAAAAATAAACACATAAATAATAATGCAACATGTAAATGTATCACACAATTGACACTTATCTTGGTAAGAATATCACCAACTGCGTGCAGACCTTCCACGAACATCCCAGCCTTAGACCACATTGCTCATTACTCTCAGCAGCGGGTCACCCCCGAGATGGGACTAAACTCCACCCGAGTAAAGGGATTCCTAACCAGGCTAATGTATCACAGACAACAGGAAAGACTCTGTCACAGGTTCCTACTCAAACTAACAGCCTACAGTCCCTCATTCCCCACATGTCTATCCCACCCCAGGAAGTGTGCCCCTTCTGTGCTCAACAGTCCTTCAGGTGCCTCACTTCCTTTTTTGGCTTCAACAACAGGCCGGACAGTAAGTCTCTGAGCCCTTTAGATGCAGTTTAGCACCTTCAGGAAATCAATTCCCAACAACTCTCTCACCCAGAGAGAAATTTCCCACGGGCCTGACAACCTGCCTCTTCAATATCCCACGGGCCTGACAACCCACTTCTTCAGTCCAACTCCCAAGATAACCAACTACACAAACAAGTATGGCTATGGATACAGGTTCAGGTATAGTGACATGAAGGTACTGAAGATAGCTCAATGAGTGTGTGAATGTTCATGGATGATTGACTAGATGATTGAATGATGGAAAGAATTATGGGAAATGAACTAAGTCCAAACAATATGTGTGCATGTCCCCAACTTGACACTTGTCATGTTGGGAGCTACTTTGGCCCACTTGTCCCCATCTTTAGAACTTAGGATAAAATAATTATCCATACTTTATGATTTAAGAAATATTAATATAATATTTCATTTTGACTTAATCTCCCTGGCTTAGCCCCTTTTCCTTAACTTTTATCCCCCACCCTTTCCCTAACTAGTGGAGTTTAGTCCCCCATACTCTTTTATCATGGTCGGTCTGCACGCAGCGATTCATTTTATATTAATGATGAGACATATACAAAAATAGGCTCATTAGCCTTTAACATCTAGGCTCTCCATCCTAATCATCACAAAATTGGCTCACCAACCTATAAGACACCGCATATACATAAAGGCTCCCTAGCATCAAAATCGCACACACTTAAGTTGTTGTGCGCGGTATCCAAGAATGTGCACACTTCATCATTTTACTGTGCAGTACATGTGTGCACTATGCCACGAAAGGTGCATACAAAATGATATCAAACAACTCACTAGCTTAAGTACATTTTCATTTAAATTACAATTGGGTTTGGCCTAGGGATATTACAATTTCCATGCCTTGTGATGTCTAGGTATTGCCATGTCTAGGTCTTTCCATGTATAGGAGTGTGAGAGGGAGAGAGAGGGAGACATTGATGGGGGGTAGAGAGAGAGAGAGAGTGAGAGGAAGGGGGGACAAAGAAGGAAGGGAGGTAGAGAGAGGTAAAGAGAGAAATGGGGAGAGTAGGGGAGAGAGAGGGAGGGGAATTCAAAGTGAGGGGTGGAGAGGAATCACCCAAGAGGCCATATCTCTATCCTGCAATTTGGAATTTGAAACAACAAAAACCGTGGCAGAATATGAGGCCCTTTTTTTCGGTCTGAGAACTACCAAAGATATGAAGATTGAGGAACTAGCAGTGTTTGGAGACGCTGAGTTGATTGTTCGTCAAGTCAAAGATCTATATCAGGCTAAGCACCCAAGGTTAAGATCCTATAGAAATGAAGTATGGCATATGATTGACACTTTCTTCTTGGCTTTTAATATTTCATTTGTTCTAATGGAGGAGAACTTTGTGCAGGTAGATTCCTTGGCAGTCTCAACAAGTAATTTCAAGGTCCCTTTGCCCCCCAAACTCAAGTATGAGGTGGAGATAAAATATAGACCCTCTAATCCTGACAATGTCAAACATTGGAAGGTCTTTGAGGATGATATAGAAATAAAAAAAAATCTTGAAACAATGGATGAATTTTCCGATATGCATATTGATCAGGATCAGAATTCTGAAGAAATCCCTCATGTTGATGTTTTTATGAATAAAATTGCTAACTATCATATTGTTCAGTTTCCTAGCAACCATATTCCAAAGGGACTTGTCCCTTTGTAGAGATTGTTTGACAAAAATGATGTTGTTGTAAAGGTTGAAGGATCAACTGATGAGGTTGATGTGACTGAATGCAATCTAGGAACGGAGGAGGATCCCAAATGGGTAAAATTGTCTAGCATCTTATCCAAGGAGCAAAGGGCTAAGTATGTCAGACTTTTGAAGAAGTTCGCTGATGTGTTTGCTTGGACATACAAATATTTGAGAACATATGACGCGAGCATTATTGAACACAAAATCCCTTTGAAAGAAGATTCCAAACCTTTCAAGCAGAAGCTCAGACAAATAAATCCCATGCTACTCTGATTATGGAAAATGAAGTAAAAAAGATACTAGATGCACAGATCATCATCCCCTTGAGATTTTCAGAATGGGTGGCTAATTTGGTGCCTGTCAGGAAGACGAATGGGGAAATCCGGTTGTGTGTCGATTTCCGAAATTTGAATAGAAGCTCCAAAAAGGATAATTACCCCTTGTCGAAAATGGAGCACATTTTGCAGAGAGTGACTAGTTCGTCCAGGATATCTATGGTCAATGGTTTCTTCGGTTATAATCAGATCTTCATTTGGTATGAAGATAGAGAAAACACAACTTTCACAACTCCTTGGGGCACATTCATGTATGCTAAAATGCCTTTCAGATTGATGAATGTGGGAGCGACCTTCCAGCGAGCTATGGACATTGCCTTCATTGGAGAAAAGGATAAATGTGTAGTCATCTATATGGATTACATTACAGTATTCTCCAGGTCTGATAAAGAGCATTGTTATCATCTGAGGAAGGTTTTCCTAAAGTGCAAAAGGTTTGGTCTCTCCCTCAATACCAAGAAATCTTTATTTTCCATGAAAGAGGGAAAATTATTGGGACATATTGTGTCAGCTGAAGGGGTGAAGATTGATCCGATTAGAGTGGAGGCCATCCATTCCTTGTCTTTTCCTAGATCCATGAAAGAGGTTCAGTCTTTCTTGGGTAAAATCAATTTTCTGAGAAGGTTCATTTCTAATTTTGTTGAGTTGGTAAAATACATTACAGCCATGCTCAGGAAGGGGAATGAAGTGAAATGCATTGTTGAGTCCATATATTCTTTCAACCAAATCAAGAGGGCGTTGACTGAAGTGCATGTTCTCATCAACCCAGACTATTCCAAGGAATTTCTGATATTTTCCTTCGCTTCATCTGAAACACTGGTCGTTGTTTTGTTACAAAGAAATGCAGAGGGGTTGGAGCAGCCTATTTACTTTTTCAACAGAGCACTGAGGGATGCAGAAGTGAGATATGATATCATAGATAAGAAGGCCTATGCTTTGGTGAAGGCCCTCAAGACTTTCAGAATCTATGTTTTGCACTCAAAAATTATTGCATATGTCCCCTTGGATTCAGTAAAGGAGATACTGATCCAACCTGATATAGATGGGAGGAGACGCAAGTGGATTGCCAATTTTTTGGAGTTTGACATGGAAATCAAACCCAACAAATTGGTGAAAGGCCAGGGTTTAGCTAGGTTACTGGTTGAGTCTAATTGCAAGGCATTGGGGATTAATTTCATGAATATAGACTCAGAAATTCAACAAACTGAGATTTTTGGTGAAGACTGTCATGTCAGCCCCAAATTAGTAGAATGCACTTGGTATAAAGATATCATGTACTTCCTGCAGAAGTTGAGGCCTCCTGATGGTTTGGACAAAAACAAGGTGAGAGATTTGAAACTCAAAGCAATCAAGTATTGTATCATTGATCATATTTTGTACTGGAAGGATCCTCTAGGAGTTCTATTAAGGTGTCTAGACCCCCAAGAAGCCCAAAGGGCTATGACTGATTTTCATGATAGCTCATGCGGGGGGCATCATTTTTGGAGGACCACAACTTACAAGATCCTCAAAGCTGGGTATTTTTGGCCCAGCCTTTTCACTTATGTTTGTGCAAAGATCAGAGCCTGCACCAAGTGTCAAAAGTTTGTTGGAAAGCAGCAGCTCAAATCTTTGCCTTTGAAGCCTGTAACAGTTTCTGGAACTTTTCAGCAGTGGGGTCTTGACTTAATTGGAGAAATCCACCCAGCCTCAAGTGGCCAACACAGCTGGATTTTGACTGCAACTGATTATTTTACCAAATGGATAGAATCCATACCCACAAGGAGTGCCTCCCACAAAGTAATCATAAATTTCCTTGAAGACATCATGCCCAGATTTGGCTATCCAAACAGAATCATTACAGATAATGTTGCCTCTTTCAGGGTTGAGCCATTAATTAATTTATGTGAGCAGTATGGGATCACACTAGTCCACTCTACTCCCTAATACCCTCAGGGAAATGGTTTAGCAAAGTCTTCTAACAAGAGCCTCATAAAGATCATCAAGAAGCTGTTATAATATAACAAGAAAGCCTGAGATTCGAAGCTGAAGTTTTCATTATGGGCTGACAGAGTTACCACAAAAAGTTCATTGGGCATTTCCCCTTTCCAGTTGATGTATGGCGTTAAGGCAATATTTCCTTCTCAACTTGCTTTTCTTGTGGCAAAGTTCCTCCGGGACTACCAAGGAGAACCTCATGACATGGTCAGGAGGATACTGCAGCTGTTAGAAGTGCAACAGACCAAGGAGCAGTTGCTTGATAAAGCACAAGACCATCAACAGAAAATAAAATGAGCTTTTGACAAGAACGCAAGCAAGGAAAATTTCTAACTGGGGGATCTGGTGTTCAAGTGGGATGCCCCCAAACAAGACAAAGGAAAACATGGAAAATTTGAAGCCTTGTGGATTGGTCCCTTCAAAATTTATGAGGCATTTCCGAACAACACTTATAAATTGCAAACCTTGGAGGATTCTGAGGTTTCGGGTGGCCCTGTTAATGGGCATTTTCTAAAGAAATATTTTGTTTAATCCATGATTGGCTTCCCACCATTATAAATATTTTTTTTTATTTTGTTTTCATTTTTTAATACGAGACTCCATAACCCAAAGCTAAGGCACTGGAGCTGCATGTTCTTAGCAACCCGCAAGGAGCATGCCATCCACTATGGAGCCAATGTTATCACATGATGTTGTCTGGAGTCGTATGTATTCGTTGTTAGTACCTAAGTCTTTAATTTTTCCCCCATCTCTCTTTCCCTATCGCATGTCAAGTCTCAAAGTTTTTTCCCCTTCGATTGGTAACATCATTTTTGTTCACCCCTGTTGTGTTTAAGTGCCCTGGTTTCCCTTAAATGTATTTTTCGAAAGGAGTCGTGGTCCCAAGCCCATATTTTTTTCCCCAAGGGTGAACACTCGTCTCCCTTTATTGCGATCATTGGTCTCCCTATTTTCCTCAGCCCACAACAACTATCCAGATCCTTGTTCACGTAGGCCGTAGCCATGGACACAAAGTGAAACATTCAAAGCAACCCATTCCGGGCTTAAAAGAAGCAAGCAATTTTAATCTTTCAGTGGTGAAGATTCCAAGAGAAGTTCGGATCAGTGGCTCATGGGCTTTCGGGATGTCAAAATCCCACGAAGTATAGCGCCAGAGCAAAAGGTCTAAATTCCTAAGGCCCAGAGCGAGCGTGAGTTGTTGATCTCGAGGGGGACATGTGGCAACCGATCCGAGGGTTCATGGGAATGAATTTCGAAAGTTTCGAAAGGAGGCAAAAGAAAACCTGGCGAAGTGTGAAGTGTGAAATGGATCTAGGTCGTCAAATCCAAAGGGGCACGTGGCGTCAGATCAGTGGATTTGCAATTTCATGAATCAAAGTTTTTACCGGGCACTATGCGTAAGTTTCACACAGCGTAAACTCATGAAATGCTCGAAGAATGGGCCCAGGGTCACAGCCCAAAGTCATGTGGAAATCAGGTCCAGGAAGAAAGGTTGGCACCCATCGCATGGAGCTAGCCGAGGTGGAGTTCCAAGGCAGAAATCGCAGTCGTCAAATGCATAGCAGATCCGACCATCGATCTGAGAGGAGTGATTTCATCAATCAGGCATCGGGAAATCTATAGTCGATTAATGCGAATATCCTCGAAAAGAGAAGTCCCGAAGTGTCTTTAGAGATAAGCATCAAGTCATGGCCCGAGGTCGCATGTAGGAAAAGGGCCAAGAAACTGGCACCAAAATATTTGAAAGAACGAAGGAAAGGGAATAGATTTCATGAGTTATGCATCAAAGGCTAAAAAGCATCTGTGTTAGTCACAGAGTGAGATTATCATGGTTTCAAGGCACCAAAGTTGAATCGAAGAACCGTTAGTAGCTCATGGCAGCTCTCTAAGCGTTCAAGCCTCGTCCTGATCCCAATGAAAGCAGTTAATGAAAATAGAGCTGGTAGTTGAAACCTCGGCTCACTCCATAAATGGAAGGCAAGGCCATGGGGACTGAACCATCAGCCTGTGGTACCCCTGTGGACATATTTTCTTGCAGACCCATCCAATCTAAGCTCGCGTCTGACAGAGGGATACATGCACAGACTGGCAGAAAACTACTCAAATGCAATGCATTGAATGTAGTGATCATATCACACCCCTGATATTCGAGTACTGGTCTAAGTATAAATGTTTCAATTTGATATTTTGTTAAGGTTGTCAACTGGTTGAGCAGAGCTCCCTATTTTGTAATGTTTTTATGCTAGAATTGTTCTCTAGTTATGTATCAAATTTGATACTTTTAGATTAATAGAAGTCGGCCTCTCTCATCACTCTGTAAAAATTGTGCTAAAACACTTGCGCATGGAGGATCCAGTCGAGGGTTGTTATGTTGTTGTAATGTAGGTTTGATTACAGCGGTATCGTGACTAGTTTTAGTCAGCTCCCTTGTTATCTTTTCCCTCTTACACTGAATGGCTCGGGCATGGAGGATCCAGTCGAGTTGTTGTAGCTGCATTGTGATGTAGGTTTGATCATTATGTTGTTGTGACTGTGTCGTTTGGACATATTGCAGTGTCTGAAATTTGAGCTTAAGAGTGATCTCGAGTCCGAGTTTTTCTTCTCCAAGTTGTTTGAAATCCTGATGCCCATAGCAGTATTGTCCACCTTTCTCACTAAGTCTTCCCTGTGCTCAGACTTAAACTCAATTCACTGACTAAAGTTAATGTGGCCCTCACTTTCCTGTGCATTTCTTGTCCAGTTTTTTGTTGAAACATCATTCATATATTGAGTTTTGTCCTTTGACCTCCACTCATATAAAACCAACATCCACCAAAAAACCTCTTATGGGTACTGGGCTTATCCTCCCACAATCTGAGGGTGACTCTCAGTGCTAACACCTAGAACATGTGCGCATTATTTAAAATACTTTTTTTTTTGGCGTGAATGACAACTTCAACGTATGTGTATGCTGACTTGGTTGCCTCATATTTAGGTTCGAGATGACAAACCTAGTGTTTCAGTCTAGAAATAGATAAAAAAAAACTTTGTTTTTGTGAATACCTCTCTATATCTCTATTTTTTACGTTATTTTTATATATGCTACATAATTCAATTGTTAATGAAACTACAAACATAGATAGATTCGGCTATGTGGATTCCAAATATTTATTTATTTTTTAATTAATATTGGTTAGTATTTTTAATCTATCTTTATCTTCGCATATATCAAAATCCTAAAATACATACCTCTTTTATTTATGATGTAACTTTTTGTCAGCTTACCATTTCTAAAATGATTTATACACCACACTAGAAGAGACTAATATCTACAATCTAAAAAAAATGAAATTAGTTTGATCATGTTAAGACCCTCGTAGCCTACACAAATAGAACGTGTTATAATTTCAAGGATATATTTACTTTCATAATTTAAAAAAAAAAATACAAAGTTAATATTATAAATTTCCAAAAAATACATCGCAATGTAACAATAGGTTCTCTACAATTATACAAGTTTTTGGAATGAAATTTCATTGTTAAGGTACTCAACACCTACACGAACAGAGTCATATACTTTATATTTTGCTGGAAAATAACATACCACTCTTAGAAATAATCAAATTTAACATGGTTATTCACAATTTCTATGATTAAAATTTGTATATTCGTAAATCTAATTCAACTTCCTACGTTTCAGTTTTTTACACCATATTCAAATTCAATGTAAAAGTACCTTGAAAAATCCCTCCAAGTTAAGAGATTGTTGTTTTTCCATGTTTGCATTTCCACTAATGTGTCATGAGAGACCATCGTTATCTTGCACTCACCCAATGATCAACCATAGTCAACCAAGGTCGAACATGGTCAACCTAATTCGACTAAATCCAACCATGGTCAACCAAAGTCAATCATAGTCAACCATAGCCAACCTTGGTCAACCATAGTCAAACACATTCCAACATAATCAAGCATACTCAAATATATTTAACTAAATTCTACCATAGTCTAACATGGTCAACCAAAGTTAACCATGGTCAATCATAGTCAAACATGGTCAACCTTAGCCAAACATGGTTAACCATAGTGAAGCATGGCCAATCTGTAGACAATCATTGTCAACCATAGTTAAAGATGGTCAACCATATGCAAACATTATTATACATAGTTAACAATAGTCCATCATAGTAAAACATTGGTAACCATAGTCAAACATGATCAACCAATGTCAACTAAGGTCAACCAAATTCAACCATGGTTAAATACAACCATCCTTGGTTGAACTTGTTGAACCATAGTTAAACATACTCAAACATTCTCAACCATGGTTAACTATATTCAATCAAAACCAACCATGGTCAACCATAGTCTAACATGTACAAACATGGTCAACCATGGTTGATCACATCCAAACATGGTCAAGAAGAGTCAATTGATTGTCAAGTATAATCAACCATTGTAAACCACTATTAACCATAGTAAAACACAGTCAATAATGGTTAACTATAGTCAAGTTACATAGTAGACCATGGCTGACCCAAGTCGATTATCATCAAACATAATCAACCATAACCAACTAAATTCAACCATGGTCAAACATAATCAAGCATGGTCAACAATAGTCAACTATGGTAAACCATAGTCAAAGGTGGTCAAACATAAAATATCATAGAAATTTCAATAATAATTATATTGATATTTTAATTCACAAATCTATTAATCCTCCCATGCATGTTAGTCTTAACTAGCATAAACACATAATTAAAAGTAGTTGATATACTTAGATGAATATCATTAATTAAAAAAAAGTGAAAAATGGTGTTGATCAATGTATATCAACCATTTTTAATTATACCGTTGTGATTGTTCCTCACAACCAAGTGCAAATTACCTTGGACCATCTACAATAAATAAATGCTCCACTCAAGTTTTTCATTATAATAGTAAACCTCTTGATAGTCTAGTATAATATTAGTAACAAGGCCTCATTTTTGTTACATATAAAGTGAAACAAAAGGTTCAAGTTTTACTTGATTTGATAGATTTTCTAAATTCATGTTTTCGATCCATTTAAAAACCATAGAATTCATGGTATAAAGAAAGAAATTTTGCTTTTTTTGTTTTCTAATATTAGTAACAAGGCCTCATTTTTGTTACATATTAATTGAAACAAAAGGTTTAAGTTTTACTTGATTTGATAGATTTTCTAAATTCATGTTTTGGATTCATTTAAAAACAATGGTATAAAGAAATTTTGCTTCTTTTATTTTCTAAATTATATTTTGAAGTTTTGATTCTATGGAATTATGATGGACATTTATTAATTTTGGTTTTTTTTGTGTTAATCAAAGTAAATCCATCTTAAATGGATTTATCATGCCCTAAATGGGATCAAATCTTTTGAGGTGAAAACATTTCCTTAAGTTTTAAATCTTTTGAGGTGAAAATCTTTCCTTAAGTTTTTTCAATCTAAAAAATGTTTTCACCTAGAGGGATTTGTTCTCTCTTAGCACATGATAGATCCATATTTAAAATGGATCTACATTGATTCTTGCTATGTGTGTGTCACGTGCCAACTCCATGTTGAGCACATAAGGAATTACACCTCTCCCATACATTAACTAAAACACCATTGAAATGTTTTAATCATAAGAATTTGTGTGTGTGTGTGTGTGTGATAATAATGATGATGATGATGATTAACTTCCACTGAGACCACAATTAGTCTACCCAAGTTTAAGAAAGGTCAGAGATTACTTGGATTTCTTTAGAAATTCATTTATGTTCAAGAAAAACTTTAATAAAAAGTTGTAAATATATAAAGTTGATATTGAAGTATTTTATTTAAGGTAGACATTGAAATCTTTTATTTATGATTAATATTGAAATTTTTTTGTTATTAATATATTTTTAAATGCCACATGTCAACTTCATATTGAGCACAAACAATATTAAATTTTTTTCTTTCAATTGCTTTATTTAAAATAGACATTGAAATATTTTATTTATGGGTGTATTTTTTTTTGGTGAATATCGTTTTTTGTAAATTACATGGGTGACTACTCCCTCATAGTAAGATGTATAAATAACCTATGCTTAGAATAAAAAATTTTGTACTTTCAAATTACTCTCTATATAGTTTAGTTGATATAAAATTATACTAGGGTGTAGAAAGGGCCTTTAAGCTCAATTAATATTTTTTTTGAAAAAAATTAAATGTTTATCATAATTATAAGAAAAATTGAAAGTTAGGTGTTTTTGAATACCACAATATTCTTCTTCAATACTATCGATAGTGATTTAATGGGTAATTGGGTATGGTTTTTCTTCAATAGTATGGAGAATGATTTAATTTTAGTATGGAGAATGAATTAATGGGTAATTGGGTATTTAATGGCTACTAAAATGCTAAAATGTTTTTAGGTTTTGGAGTATAGCTTAAAATTGTTTGTTTTTTGGTTTTCAAGTATAATTTATGTTTGAGTATTTTCCTTGAAATATGGCAAGAATGGAAATGTGCCCACCTAACTTATCACAAGTTTTTAATCTTCCTTATGGTTAAAGTGAAAATGTGTCCATCTTACTTAACACAAGTTATTTCAAGTCAACAAATTATGTTTATATTCAAATTTTGTCAACAAAAATTATATCAATAACCATTAATAATATAAAATTTTTATTATTTCCAAAAACAAAATTCATAGGGATGACTTCTTACTCCACCCAAAACCTGTGATTTTTGAAAAGCCTATCTAATTACGAAACTTAACGTTTGGTTTTACGAAATTCCCCAAAAAATAAATGACAAGACCATTTTGAATCAGTTACTTAAAATACGCCCATCGAAAGCAGGTTCTGTGACTGTGACTTCATTAGTGTGTTCAATTTCATCGCTGATTTTACACAGTAAAATAGCTGATCAATGATTGTCTCATTTACATACATTTGCATTCATTTACGTCCTTATACAAGGAATTATTTGTTACTTGGGATGTTTACTGAGAAAAATAATGAAGTCATTTACTTTAAACATGAAGGCATACATAATATGTTTTCTCTATTATTTTTCCTATTTCATTATTATTTTTTCTATCCCACCGTCATATATGAGGATGTTGATGAAGGGAATAATAAAGAAAACATAATATGTTTTCTCTATTATTGCCCGCACCCCAAAATATATGTACAAAGATTGAACATTTCAAAACTCCACACACAGTTTTGAGTTTGAATCCAAAAATTTCTCTCACATAAATTAATAAATTAATGAATAAAACTGAATAAACTTTATTTTCTCTCACATAAATTAATGAATAAAACTGAATAAACTTTATTAACTGCGTTAACTTTATTAATCCATTTTTTTTAATCTATGTTTGTCAAAAAGATTACCAATCCGATAAACTTCAAACTATATGATTAAGCTGGTGCAGGAAGCTGTATAAATCGGACATCACATCCAAAAAGCTGGTGCATGAAGCTGTATAAATTACGACAAGAGAATCGTACACTAGCATTAGTTCAAACAAAATGAATTTCTTCTTGAACTGTCACTGCTGCGAAAGATCATTCTTACCTAAATACTTTGTTAGCCAATGAAAATTTTGTTAGTTCTGATCAAAACTTGGTAGCAATATCGTCCACAGCTCTGCCTTTCTGTGTACGAGGGATTTTATAATCTTTCTCAGAGGATTTCGATGTTTTTGGACCACAACTTTTGAATCAATTTAGAAAGTTGATAATTTAAACATTAATTAAAAATTAGAAATTAGACACTTATATATTAATATTCATTTATTTTCTTAGTAAATGAGACACTTATACATTAATATTAATTTATTTTTTTATTTATTAGTAATAACATATATAAGTGTGGTGGGTGGGGTCTTTTTTTCCTCGGAGGTCATATCAAGCTATTGTTTTCTTAGAGCATTGGTTATGCTACCAATAACCACGTAGAGGTGTATGTTTTGTAAAGATTGCAATTGGCAGGTCAACAAGGCTTAGACTCCCTCTCAATCCTCAGGGTTTGGAAAGTTATCATTAACCATGTGAGAAAGAAGACTTTGCCCACTGATGTGAAATTGAAAGCTATCTTTCAGAGAATTCAACATGAGCTTGAGGCTTTTCATAGTCTAGCTCCTATTCATATCCTCCGTCATAATAAATGTAATTGTTGATATTAGAGACTCCATATAAGCACTTAGGGTTAATGGGCATCCCTCCTTGCAACATATCCCATGACCATACTCACAACTCCCATCCCAATCCCAAGTCAGGGTTCCATCAGTGAGCCTAGAGATGAACCCATTATTGTTTCATGTTTGAGTTTTTTCCCCAATACCACCACTCCTCCTTCCTGTCTTCAGGAAATGACGTGTAGTCGTGGATTTAAGCCATGTTGGGGCTTCTTCCTCCCACACATGGGCATCCCTTGTTGTATTGTTCCCCCCCTTGTCCGAACATGAATTCTTTGTCCTTCCTCCCCTGTTGCGTGTGTTCTCTCCCCTTCTCTGCACAGACCTTGTCATCTCTCGCAGCCCCTTTCTTTCCTGGCCTTATGGTTCTTGTCCTTTCAATCATGTATTTTGTGTCACTCTGGTTCTCCTGGGCATCATCCATGCAAGATAATGATTGTACCACCTCTCCAAGTTAGTTGATCACTTTGTGTGAGTGTATCTCTTGTTTAATTGATATGGCGGGTGAAGCATTTACTCCTTTGTGGTTGTTGTTACTCACATGATGGAACGTGAATTTAAGAGGACCATAATCTGAATTTACACATAAGCATTTGGTGCTTGCAAGAAATTCACAGTTGGTTCAGTGCTTGTTTATTGTTTCACCATAATGCACTTGTGCAATAGAAATAGCAAGGCTCTGTGTCATGACTAAAAGAACTGCAGAAATTTTAAGTTGGAGAAGGGAGCCTATGAAAGATGAACATTCAAACTTGGTGAAATCAATCCAAGCTCTTCAAATTCAAGTTAACAAATTGTCAGCCCAAGTTCTTACTGCACTGGAAATTTTGGTGGAACATCGTTAGGGCCAACATTAACTACAGGATGAGTGAGCGGATATCTGGTCCAAAGCGGAAGAGATGCACTCCAGGCCCAATTCCCCGTCACCAACTTGTATAGTCACAACAAATTTGGATGTGGCCTCATCCCCTGGGCCCCTCCAGAACATTCCAGACTTAAATTTTTGACACCAAATCATGAATAAGTTGTGTCTGACAAGAAAGATCTTCAATCTTAATAGTTTCTAGATGTTATGCGTCTACATTTTGATATTAGGGGAATTCTACAAACTTTACCATGGGAGGAATTTTGGAATCATGTATAAGACTAAGCTAGTCTCTATTTCTCTCGATAGTTCAGTTAGTTACCAGTGTAAATTCTAACCTTGTACAATATCTACTGCAAACAGATATTCAGAAAAAGAACAGAAAAGATACAATGGCAAATACAAACATTACACAGAGATTTTTCCCCTGGAAACCCAAGCCAGGAAAACCAACATATTCTATATTCATTCATCGTGTTACAATGTTTACAATACAAAATACATATAGGCGCATCCAAAACCCTAACCCAATGACCTGGATTAGTCCAAAACGTTAATTCCTTAACGGAAATAGAAAAACCATCGGCAAAAACGATGTGCCGAAAAACCACCTAAATACATGACACGTTTCCCAAGGCAGGTGTCACGTTTCCCGAGGCAGAAAAAAAAATTGGGGGAACTACCCCCGAACCTCCGCGCCCAGCGCATACGCTCAGACACTACTACTCGTGCAAAGAATATAACACATACCCATCATTCTCCCACTTGTTGTTTTCTTTGCATACAAGGGGTTACAGGGTTACATAGTCAACAATCCAAGGCAGCAATGCCTATGGATCCTCTACACCAAGAGAACTTCTCAGTGGTCACAAATTTTGTTAATGAGTCTGCAACATTCTTCAAAGTGTCCACCTTCACCAGTGATACTTTATTTTCTTCAATCATGTCTCTCACATATTGAACATCAATGCGATTTGTCTTTGAATGATAAGCAAGGTTCTTCACCAAAAAAATTGCACTCTGATTTCCACACTCTATCCTTACAGCTTGTTGTACCAACCCAATACCTGAACATAATCTTTGTAGCCATACTGCTTCCTTACTTGCATGAGTGGTTTCCATGTATTCAGCTTCTGTAGTTGAAAGTGCAACTACAGCCTGTCTTTTGCTCATCCAACTTATTGCTCCTCCAAATAAGTTAAACACATACCCGCTTGTAGATCTCCTACGATCCAAATCTCCAGCCTAGTTTTCATCCACAAAACCATGTATATCCACCACTCTATCCAATCACGGTCTTCCTTCGTAACACAATCCATAGCTAGCAGTGCCACGCAAATACCTGAAAACCCTTTTTACTGTTGTCCAATGCTCCTTCCCTGGTTTTGACATATACCTGCTCAAAACTCCCACTGCATATGCAATTTCTGGTCTAGTACAGACCATTGCATACATCAAACTGCCAACTGCACTCGCATATGGAACATGAGACATGTCCTCCTCTTCTTCATGTGTCTTGGGACACTGATCCACAGATAACTTTACACCAACAGGAATAGGAACCTTGACCGGTTTACATTCCTACATATTAAACCTCTGCAATATTGTCTCGACATATTTTCTCTGATTTAACCGAAGTTTCCTCATTTTCCAATCTCTTTTAATTTCCATGCCCAAAATGAAATTTGAAGCACCAAGATCCTTCATGTCAAATTTAGAGGACAACTGAGTTTTCACATCCTGGATAATCTCCTTGTTGTTTCCTATCAGCAACATGTCATCCACATACAAGACCAAATAAATCAAATGATCACCAATTAATTTAAAATACAC